>DWKL01003635.1:0-11307 GCA_018249415.1 Phareas burnsi
AACGAGAAAAGGGTAGGGGTGTGCTTAGTAACATATATGTAAATAATTAAATATAATTTTGTAATAAGAGTGTAAAAGGTAAAGTGTAGATGTACGAGAGAAAAGGAAAGGAGGAAAAAGAAAGTGTTTCAATTGGCAGCTCCAGGATGTATATGGATTGAGTTTTTACAATGAAACGGTAAACCGTAACTTTATTTGGTTGCAGAGCGGCGGCGAGAGCATCGACATAAACCAGATCCGGTCGGTGAAGGTGTCCCGCGGCGCGCGCAACATCCCCAAGGCGTTCGAGATCTTCACGGGCGACCAGACGCTCATCCTCAAGCCCAAGGACGGCAAGAACGCCGAGCAGTGGGTGCAGTGCCTCAGCATCGCCGTGGCGCACTCGCAGGTGGCGCTAACGTTGTTATCTGCTCGTCAGCGTTACCTGTCTATAAGACACCCGAGTGCGAGCTGGCGCTGTCGCCCGCGGACATGCGTAATCGTCTCCGAACATGACGAGGTCCTAGGCGAGCCCAGCGATGCGTTGCTAGTCCCGAGGACTGAGTTGAAACGTCTCCTGCTAACATCTAATAATCTAGATTCCTAACCACAGCCCCACCAGAGCAGCGTTTGCCACTTCTGTTATGGGGCAGAAATAAGTGCGGAAGGGATGCTTTTGCGGTCGAAGTACTAATGGTGTTATTACCTTTAAATATATATAAACTCGCTGATTATTGAATATTAGCTACAGCTTTTAAAGTAGAGTTATACGCCGGGGAGGTACCACCGCCACGCTCATATTTCTCCATGAACCAATTCTCGTTTCAGTTGGGGAGGTGCGGGTGTATTGTACACTGGGTAGCGAGGCGACCATCTTAGATTAGTAGTAACGCATCTACATATGACCTTAGGTAGATCTTTAATCCTATTTGGGGTTAAATGTCGGTATCCGTGGGCTGCAGTGACCACTTAACATCAAGTAGCCTGCACGATCGTTTGCTACTCTTCGAACAAAAATAAAAATAGCCCGCGTCTTCGTCCGCATTAATTTCAAGTTATATGAACATTATTTGTACCAGTAATGTATAGTTTCCAAAAATCAAAGCAGAGTTCCTGAGACTGAAACTGGGATTTATGTCGTTAGGGTCCGAAATATTCTAAACGAATGTGAAATAATTAAATTCCAGTATTTCCAGTAGTATTAATTTCCCTTACTATCCGCAGGCCCGCGACGCGCCCGCCAAAGCCAACAGCCTACCCGCCAGGGGGCTCACGCTCAAGAGCTTCTGAGGTCGGTTCAGTACTCCAGGCGACTCTTAATTAAGAGTTATCGAAGACTATCCAGGCGGGTCAGGTCTCACACTGAAAAGTATTTAAAAGTCGGCCGAGTCGTCGGGCTCGGGCTGGCCAGGACGGATGCTAAAGAGATCGGGTCAATCAAGGAACTCGCAACGTAGAGCTTCCGAATACAATCCAAGGTGAAGAGCTTTTGAAAGTCAAGGTCAGCCCACTTCGATCGTTATAAAGCCTCGCGTTTATGTGAAATATTGGTTTCTTCATTCAAATAGTAGCTAACCATGTTGATTATATTATTGTAAAGAAAACTTTGAAAAGACAACTGCGGATCTGTCAAGAGACCACTGTAGTTCTCATCAAGGTTTCTGTTGAAGTAAATTCCAAGACATGGAATGAACCTTCAACAGTAACTCTTGATGTAACAGCACGAGCCACCCTCAGTAATATCTGTTACATTCAGTGGTTCCAAGCACACGGTAGCTTGGTGGTGCTCAGTTTAGTAGATGCCGTGTTATCCACGCTGTACGATGGAACGTTGGTTCCGTGAGTAAGCTGTAAGCTCATAAATTTCTGATGTTGACATACAGCGGCACGACGGCCATGGGTATGTTACGTGCTGTATGTCATTATCATACATTTATGATTCCATATAAAAATATTAACATATGTTACGGTATAGAAATGATAAATGCTCAAAGCGGGGGAATAGCGTTGTAAACGTATGGGGTTAAGATGAAGAAAGAAGGATTTATTGAGTTTGTTTGCTGTTCTATAAAAGGGTTTTCCTTTTATCGGTGACGATGGTCGATGTTCACTTAGACAGGTGCTATATTTTCTGCTCCTTGAGCTTCGACAGGCGAACATTTGTTATTTGACAAGATTGTACAACAGATAATTGTTTTTCTACGGAAAATAGATTGAGTACGTCCATGCACAACGAGGAACACAAGAAAACGCTTCGTATCCAAATGGTTTTAGTGTAATGGTTTAGAGTTGCCAGCACAGATCAGCTGGGGCGAGGCCTAAGGCTGTACTTACATATACAAGCGAACTGCGCAAACAAACACACAAACATTGCGAACGGCGCGGCGAACGGATCGATATAATCCACGTATATTCGTTATCTATCAAAAAATTAGTACGCGTGTTTGTATGGACGATTGTCAATCTATTTCAGTATAAAATCTAATGTTTTTTTTCGTTTTATACATATTACACACAGACATACTTTATACATGTTAATTTAATGAGTATATGGGAAAACTTGCTTCATAACAATCAACATAATAACTGAGGTGTACATTTATTTATTAATTAATGTATACTTTAGTCGAGTGGCGTTTCCCGCGTGTGGAATACGGACGATTCCGACACTCGAACTCGGATAGGGCTTCAGTTCTGTTCGAGTTTAAACATGGGTGTCCGTGGGCTGTAGTGCCTTAGCACCAAGTGGCCTACACGTTCGTTTGCTACTCTTCTCACATAAAAATAGTGAAAATTGATTCAGCCTTCTCTGTAACAGACATTCAGAGAAATCAGTTTGGGAGTCTTGGTGTGATGGACATAAGCTAAGGAAAAGCCAATTAATTCTAAATCAGGAACGAATTCACTATGTATTATTAAAAATGTTACAAAGCATGGTTTCCCTTATCCTTTCAGCCGTACTTAATATAGTGTATCTGTTGTAAGGTCAGTCGACAGCTTGCCACAAGAATACTCGTAAACCTTTGTCTAGGGTGCATTTAAGCTCGCGTGACTTACTGCATTGTCTTGATAACATTTTGATACAATGTATGTATCTGTATAGATAAGAAATCGTATGTATATTTTGGCTTATTAATGATGTTTTTTATCATTGCAACCTGCAATGGAGCAGCATGGTGGAGTGTGCATTTCGACACAGTTTTAAAGACTCGTAGCTAATAATTGGCCGCGAAAAAATTTGGTGCGTGACAAAAATGTATAAAAAATATAAATTTTGTATTGTAATAATAACATTACATGCATAAGAATTTAATAACTGTATGGCGCACGTAAGCCTCGTACTGCCGCCCTTGAGCCCTTTGCCCTAACATACCAAGATCAATTTTCGTGTTATGGCCAAAAAAGAGGGTAATTTTTAAAAATCAGTGCTACATAATATTTAGTTGTCGTATGCAAGAGTTTGGGGCAACAAAAATAGATCTAATAGAGCACTTTTAAATAGTGAAACTTTTAATTGAAGACATCCGGCGATAGGGGCACTGTGTTGTATATTTTCCAACTTTTACAAATGTTGAACGGATAGAGGTGACGAGTGTTGCGGAAGCAGGCGCCTCGCTTGCAAGTTTTTATATAAACATCAATATCAGTTCCATTGAAATACAAAAAAACATTGTTAGAATAAATACAGTAGTTTTTGTGAATTACTCATCTCAGAGTGATAGGTTAAGAACACGGTGCCTTTGTTACCTGATGTCTTATTTCATATATATTCATTACGAAAACCTCAAAATGTCGAAATCGGCTATATGTTGCATAACGGCACTTTAGCTTAAGGACGGCAGGGTTGAAGCTCTGTCTGTCAAGTTGCTGTTCGTTTGCTATTTGAATGCTATATGACGTAGCGTGTCAGACCGCCGCCATGCATCCGATGTAACATATCGTACACTGGACGAGTCCACGTGATAGACGGTCGCATTCCTTTAACTAAGTCAAACGATAATGTTTTGATAAACATGGTCAACTCAAACTTACCCTATCTTTAGTGTTGTAAACGCAGAATCCGTTAAATATTCCAGTATGTATGTTCGTTTGTTTTATTTTAGGAAATTATTATTTGTCAGTAAAAAGTAAATTTAAAAATGAATAGGTTGTAGAACTACTGTCCGATTGGGGAATTACCCCGGCCGCCCTCAAGCAAATACTGACAAAAAAACTTGTTGAGAATAAATATACTTTGCGCTCTAAAAGTTTGAGTTGACTCACGGATGTTTAAAGATAAAGTCCTTAGAGTAGTTTTTGATGTACTTAATTTTTCTTTATACATTTTGAATTTTATTTTTATTAATATTATCAAGCAAGTGCCTTGTACTACGTTGTGATAAGTAATATTAAGTTGTGAAGTTTTCAGACATTTTTAACATGACTCAAGTCGTTTTTGATACGTTTACTGTATGACTTATTCGATACCTTTTTAGTACTTAATATTGCATAAAACTAACACATAAAAGACACTGGCGGATGCCGATCCCGGTGTTGCGAAGACTGTGTCGGGCGCGCATACGTTTTGGAATTAAAGTACAATGGAAGTTTATACAATTTAATGATTAAGGTTTGTTATATATTTATATAAGCTAGACGTATGAAACGCTCGTAACGCGAAGTGTATATTTTGAAATAAGTGTACATTTACATTTGTATATAGTTGTGTGGTGTAGTCGTAATTGACGCGGTCATTGAACCCGCGTGGCGGTCGAAGACTGAGCGGGGGGACTCCCGGGGGGGGGGGGGGGTTATTGCCATACGCCTGACGGTGTAGGATACTCGTGTGCTTTTTACAAACTGTTTACTCGTAACCGTCTTTTTAACTCACTTCCATTAACGTTATTTTTACGTGTATATATATTTCCGTACCCAATTGTATTTTTCTTGTTTTGGGTAAATATTAAACTTTTTGCTCTGAGATTAAATACATTTTTAATGTGTATACATAAATGTGATATACATGTGTATATTACGTTTGTTTGTAATACAATCTTAAATGTTTGTCCGTGAATTTTATTTGATGTGTCGTTATTACACTGGTGTATCAGTATAATCCGCGCCAAACTTTATGGCCGCTCTGAAGACTACGAGTCTGAACATGGTCAGGTATAACTTTACTCATTGTCGGACGCTGAACACTCTGAAATGTTGGTTTTTGTGTTTGTGTCTCGCTAACACATAATAAAGAACGAGTGAGAAGCGAACAAAACGCCGTCGCCATATTTTATTAAGTTGTTTAGTATAAAACAATTTATACATGGTCTGTAGTATGTTGTCGAGCGTGCTCTGTCCCGCCACCCTCCTCCCGCTATCGGAGAGCTCCCCTCTCGGGCTGAAAGATGCGTACAGTTTAACGTGTTAAACTCTATACGGCCATAAAGTTTGACGCAAATCGTACTTTAAATTAATAATCTAAAGAAGTGAATCTATTACGATGGAATATATCATATTTCGCTAAGTTACTAACGTGCATTCTAATGTGAGGGATTTTTAAAAATACTAACTGTGATTTGGGTAGGTGTTTTAAACTATGAGATATGTGTGAAATTTAGATTTAATGGTTTTGTGATTCAAAATTAACATTCCGATTCATTTGGCCGCGATCAAAACAAGTGGGAAGTTTCAATGAAATTATTTTGGTCTCAAATTAAAACGGTTGTATTTTAATTTTTAATATTACTTATGCTCATGTTTAAATGTTAATTATATTAACGCATGTGATGTAAACTGACGAACGCGTGACGCTGCGGACCATGCCGGTCTCGTATGCTGAAGGTTCCGGGTTCGATTCCCAGCCGGGCAGACAGTTAAACCGTGAATTTAGATTTCTGTTCTGGGTCTGAATATTTGTATTTTCGCCTTGTGTTTGTTCACGGCGCCCACGACACAGGGGATCCCAGAGTGGGGCTGTGAGCATAGAAAGCGTTTATTATTTATTTATTATTATACAAACATTATGTACGAATAATTTTACAAGTCGTTATACCGAGATGTTTTTATTCGTGTTAATAGTATTTCGAATTAACGGTTAATAAATAAATAATTATCTACAGATTCTTATTAATACATATGTATGCACATCAAAATTAGGGATATTCTTTAAATATTGAAAATGTTTATAACAAAGTTTAAGTGATGATATCAGAACAGGCATATTAATAGCGAGATCGCCGAAGCGCTGTCGCGTCGCCTGTTTTTGCTCTTATACAATTGGTAATAAATCCTACACTTAACATAGAAAATATCGAAATGAATTTCATCATTATTATCAGTTTATTTGTCGCGTTATATATGTAATAACTTAGTGCTGCGATATGAAATGGGATCATTGTTAAAAAAATATTTACTTAACATATATTATGTAAAAATTGGTGTTTTTAGTAAACACATACCATTTAAAAAATATTTAAAGTATAATTTGACTTTGGTGTATGTCTTATACTAGACATTCAATGACGCCACGCGCAGCGCAGCGGCAGCAGCGGCTCCGCGTGCGTGTGCCTACAGACGCAGCCGCAGTGGGTCACAGTGAAAGAGAATATTATTGTAACATAATTTTATCTCCTAGATATTTTATTAAATAGATCATACGTGTATATAAGTGACAATTATAATGAAATGAAATGACGTTTATTGGCAGATAAACTATTGTTTACTTAGCTCTAAAAAAATTAATCCACTCGACTTATACAACATATTAACATAAGATGATAAATATATGAGTAAAACTACTCTGATGAATGTTCAAAGTTAACATCGGCTTCACATTGTGTTACTAGATTTTCAATGAGCAAAATGTCTCGAGCAAATGAGCAAAAAATCTGACGAAATATGATGCGTACCCACCGTTACTTATAAATAGATCCTATCTTTTTATTATATAACAAATGACTGGTATATGAAGTACAAAATAGAATATTTGTTTCAAATGCCAATCGTCCAGAATTTATTACTATAGGAATATTTAAACATACGCAAATAAATGCTTATTGTAAAAATGGAAGTTACGGAGACATTTTGCCCATATAAAGTAGTATACTAAGCAGATATAGAATGTATAAGTAAATAATATATTAACTTTGAAATCATCCAGCAATAAACCTGTACTCGTGAGTTAATCTCAGGCTGTATCGAATGAACAAGTGACGTTTTGGAAATCTTTGATACATTGATGTAAATGATAATAGAAGATTGACAGTTTAAAAAATAAATGACATTTTATTGCGCATCCTCGAAGGGGCATTTTAAAATTGATAACTCTTTAAAAAAATAGGACGATTTTTGTATTGCACAGATGAAACGTATTGAGACGAAATGGTTAACTTTACTTTCAGTAAGTCGGACTGGGCATTCTTGTTTTGGGCTGTTAATATAACAATTAATAATAATGATTTAGAAAATATACAGTATTATAATGAAACATACCGAGCATTAAACAATAAAAATATGCAATGTAATCATTATATTATATAAATAAAATATATCATAGGCGATGCATTGCCACTTCTCTGGTGTGGCAAAGGTCCAGGCCACGGTGGCCACTTTCCATCAGGTGGCCCGTGTGCCTTATCGCTGGGTTAAGATAAAAAAAAAATGGTAGCTCTGCTAACTGTCACTACCAGGTCTCCCAACTAACCACAAGAAAAATAGGCCAAGCGGGAGCGGTAAAAGATTGCGGGAACCCGGTTGTGTGCGGCTGCACGGCTGGGTATTGAATATTAGCGCCGCAATCAACGTTTTAGATAAATCATCGACCCATTCAGTCCGTTAGACATATGCAGTCCCTCTCTACTGCTCTCTCTCCTTCTTCCTCTAGACCACAGCCAAGCGGGCTGCGGGCTACAGGCTGAAGGATGCAGGCCAAGGGCGCATATAATGTCGATTGTTCATTCGATGGACCTATAAATAAGTTTTCTCGTGCTTACGAAGTGGTGCTGCAGTGCGGCCGCGGCCGGCGCGCTCCAAGTGTTCATTGTATAATTAAGGATGCATATATTACTTATTACCTGTTATCGCATAAAGCGGTCGCTGCAGCGGCGCGGGACTCTGGCGATTGTACTTAACTTGTTAGAATAAAGTTATGTTTGAAAATGTGCTTTTGATTTTTATTTGATTTGAACACTAACGTTATGAATACACGATAGACGGTGTGATACATAGTGATAAGGATAGGTGCACATGTTTACAATATAATACAATACAAATACCGTTTATGTGTACACCGGTTAGAAATACTGACAGTGAGTCTTTTTTTTTGGAAGTTTTTATTGCGTTCGGAAGTCTTCGCCATATTTACAAAAAATTTTTTTTATGGTATGTGATGTTAAATGGTCGCTGCAGACCATTGACACCCACATCTAACTTCAAACAGGACTGAAGCCCTATCTGAGGTCATACGTAGATGCGTCACTACTCCTGAAGACAGATGGTCGCCTCGCTGTAAGTGTGCCCAACAACTCTCCAACCGAAACACTTCACTGCGGATTATCTTAGGACGGTGGCACCTTCCCGGACGAACCACGAATCAAAATGTAATCATTAAATTATTTCTCCAGGCTTCATATTTTGCAATTGTTTCCTAAACCCGGCATTGGGTTGCACGGCCGGCCGCTTAGCTTTAACGAAGCTAAGCGCGTCCCCGAACTGCATACGCTCATAGTGCATCAAATACGCGATGGTCACCGTCGCCGAGCGCGACACCCCCGCGTTGCAATGCACCAGCACAGATTCCCCCAGCTCTGTAGCTTCTCGCACGAAACGCAAGCACTCCGACAGGACCGGCTTGATGTCCGTTTCTGGCAAATCCAACATCGGTACGAACTTATGATCTACGTCGACGCTCACATCCACGCCCAAACTAAGCACGCGGTTTATGTTATGCTCCGTTAGAACTTTGCCAGCGGCGCAGTCCTGCGATCCTAAGTACAGGTTGCTTGTAATTAGCGCGGGGATGTCGTCCGGCTCGGTGTCCACCACGAAGCCGTGCGCGCTCGGCTCGAGCCGCGCGCTGTCGTCGCCCTCCACATACCTCCTGCCGTCCGCGCGAGTCACCACTGTTTCTGTCCCTTTCAGTTTATCTTTTTGTTTTATCAGTTCACTGAGAAAACTCATTATTCACTATCGCTGTCCTCTTCGCACGCGGGCGGCACGCTCTCGGTGCGGTCTGCGTACACCAGGTCCTTGGGGTCGTACTCCACGTTGCAGAGGTAGAGCCCGTGCGGAGGGCAGGTCTGTATGAACGTGTGCCAGGAGTGCTTGGAGGGAATCTGTAGCATCACCTTGATCTCCTCCGGCTGGAGTTTGCCGATGGCGACCGACATAAGCGTTCCTATCATGCGGCGTATCTGCAAGATGTTATAGTAAAAGTTATTATATGCGTAACAAATGTGTTAACGTTAATGATATATATCTTTCATGCAAATTAGTGCAATTTTGGTCAAAATATCTAAAACTATAATAAAATTAGGAAATATACAAAAAAATAACGCTTTTTATTAGATATTGTATACATTTGTCTGTGCCTGCGAAGGCATTACAGGCATGTACTAATTAACATCATGTGGTCGGCATGTTCGCTTGCGAGTAGCACATTTAAAAAAAACTACCAATTTGATTAAATGAAACTATTTAACTTTGTCTATGCCCGTGAAGGCTTACATCGCTTATCATCGCGTGACCACCACGCTCGCTTGCTATTCTTCTTAAATAAATAAAAACTAACACTTTGTATAAGTGAGACAAAAACATAAATGCGAATATGCAGTTACCTGATTATGAACAAAGGCCTTTCCCTGTATCTCTATGTCCCAGTAGTCGAACAGGTCGTCCCGCGCGCCCGAGTAGCCGCTGAGCAGCGGGCAGCCGCGCCGCACGTCCAGGCGCCAGACGGCCCGCCGGTTGTGCTTGTGCTGGTGCAGTTTGTCGAACTTCTTGAAAGTCGTGAAGTCGTGAACACCCAAGAAGTGCTTTGCGCCTTCCTTGAACCTTTCTATGTCGAAGTTTCGAATTCTGTAGATAACGAATCAGTATCGAATAGATGCATACAAGCAGTGATAGCCTAGTAGTTATCTATATTTATATCCATTATATATTCTTTTTTTTGTTATAATACTAATATTCTTTTTATATATATACCTACCACATATTCTCATCATAGCCCGGGGTAGACTGGTAAAGAATGCCATTAAGCATTAAGTTCGCCCTTTGTAACCCTTAGTTTAAGGTGTTTCAAAAATAATAAATAAACATATAGATGTGGAGGAACGGTATTTCGAATAATCAGAGGTGCGTGCGGGATTGGAACCAGGGACCCCCAGCGTGAAAGGCAGGAATCTTACCACTATGCTATCACTACTTCCTATGAGATGATAAGTTATGCGCTACCAAAATTAAAATTGTGTATCTCTCTCTAACTTTTGACCTATAGGACGGAAAATTCGGACAAAAATTTAAATCAATAAAAGCGGTTTGCATTTCCAACGAAAATTGTTCAGAATACTAATTATAACAGTTGGTTTTTGAGTTAATGAATATTTGTTAACACGTTATTCTAGAGTTTAGCGACCGCGGAAATAACATTGCTTGCCATACTTGGGAAATATTATGGAATACAAAGTTATTTTTCTTGTACAATAATACAACAAATATTATCCATGGGCAAATTTATTAAATTTAAATTTCACCTTGAACGATCATTCTGACTACGGAACCCATCATTTTGCGTGTAACTAAGTCCTACACGCAAGTAACTAAGTGGTTACTTTTCTATATTAAATTTGGATCGTCCACTCTGGTCTACCTAATGTTAGTTCGTCCGAAGATGTATCACCACCGCCCTCATAGCCCGCCGTGAAGCAAATCTTGTGTTTCGGTTGGAAAGATGCCGTTGTACGGTATACTTACAACCGTGGCGACCATCCTAATCCTCAGGTCGTACGCGGTGTAATTAGTAGTAGTAGGAGTAGGAGTGAGGTCCCTATTTGAGGTTAGATGTGGTTGTCCATAGTCAGCAGGGACCACTTAACATCAGGTGGCCTGCGCACTGTCGTTATTATTCGTAAATAAAAAAAAATCAACATCATTACCGTGAAAATTGGCACCGGTTCAATTCCTCTATTGGTATAATTTGCGCTATGCTGGTTTGTTCTGGTATCTCAACATCCTTTTTCAAAACTGCTAGTCTAAAATAGGTAAAACAGAACACATCAAATAATAGGTGGTATAACAATCGTTCGTCTGGTGAAGTACCACCGCCGCCCTCATAATCCGCCGTGAAGCAGTTGTTGT
>DWKL01003636.1:0-11307 GCA_018249415.1 Phareas burnsi
TGAATAAGTGTACGGTTATTGTTCGTATTTGTCGTTGTTGGTTTACTAACAGATTGGCAGATTTGAACCTGGAACCCTCCGCGTGTCATACCCTTGTGGTAACAGGACCACGCGGGTCGTCATTTTGTTAAATTTCTTATAAGAGAATAGATGAACGTATAAAAGACAGACACAATTACATTTCGTTATGTATCGCCCGCAGCTACTTGAGCGCCTCGTTCATCTCAATTCATTTCGCTCTTGACCTGTCTTCGGATCGAGAAGCGTCTTGGAATGAAATCTACAAGATTTACTGTTATTAATTTCAATTTCTTTTTTCTCCACCGATCCGCAGTGGAGAAACGCGGTGGGGTATGCTCTAGGTCTCCTTCAGTTGCCTAAAGAGATCCGTACGTAGCAGTAGGACACAGAAATGTTGTAAGTCATAATCTAGGCAAGATATATTTAGGCAATAGTCTGAGCACTTATGTTCGGGGTTCAAAGCACAGAAATGCGCCTTTGATTGTTTGAAGTTTGCGTATATTAAAAAATAATTATCACCTGTTATAACAGTTAAGGACACGGTAAAGGTAAATATTACGAAGAACCTATACACTTGAACTTCTTCATAAACTTCTCTAAGATACGTGAAGTCTAACAATACGCACTTGTCTAGCACGGTAGACTATGGCCTAAGCCTCATTCTGACAGGTGACCCGTGCTGAGAAACGAGACATTATTGATGATGTTATAGATGCTCATGACCACCGTTTATTCAACCATCCTCTTACTTATATCAATTCTTCAATTAAATAAAAAGGCTGCCTGACTCCACCTACACACATTTCTTTTCCAACACATAATTCGAGATCCCTAAAAGATTTTTCAAAAACTTTATCAAAACTGATTGCTATAAACGGACCTGATTTGGTAAAGTTCTAAGTCTTTGAAAATTTTCGTCAGTGGACAGTCCTGTAATTAATGTTTCTTTTCTGATTTTCTGTATGTTACTGATTAGTATATTTCTGATTTTCTGTTACAAAAATGATGTTATTGAAATATTAGCTAGATTACGCTGGAATTGAGGTCGAAATCGAAAATCAGTATACCTTTCCATCCTAATATACCGATCTCGTTCACCCGAAAATCCAAGCCAAATAGCAGCGAACGTTATCAACAACGCCGATGAAAATGGACCAGATCAGAACGAGAATCTGCGCCATCGGGCTTATGTACAGCCAATATTACAAACTTACAAATAATAACTAGGTTCATCAGATAATAACAGTTCATCAGAGAAGATACTTCCGCAGCCCTCATAATCCGCTGTGAAGCAATTTGATGTTTTGGTAGGAGAGGTGCGATTGCCGAGGACACTTACAGCGAAGTGACCAACTTAGTCCTCAGGAGTGGCGCATATACGTACGACCTCGGATAGAACTTTAGTTTTGTTTAAGGTTTCATGTAGGTGTCCATGGGCTGCAATGACCACGTAACATAATATGGTCTCAATGCTCGTTTGCTATTCTTTAAACAAAAAAAAACTTAGGAGTTATTTTAAAATTATATGCAATACTGGCTTTTTCGGTGGAAGAAAGTAAAAAAGTGGTATCCATGTAACATGTGTCGCAGAACCGGTAACTGAGGGGGCAGAAGAGTTCTCGAACGGAGACCCTGATTTGGCAGATTTAGTATGCTGCACTCCAGCTCGTTGCACCCACGATCTTAAGAAAGTAGAAGGTAATGACTGGATTAGATCGGCAGATCACTGTGTACTGTGACATACATCGGCAAGGCCTATGTTCAGCAGCGGAACGAAAAAGACTGATGTGATGATGATGATGATGATGATGACGACGATGGCGATAAAGATGATGATGATGATGATGATAATGATGATTACGACGAACGGTATAACATTCATTAACACATCGACTGCGGCGAATAATATTTGAAACAATCCACCCTTGCGGCGCATAACACAACAGGCGTGTTCCAGTACGGCGGCACACATCGTATGCGCGCGAGCTACACGGATGGCTCGGATAGTAAAACACGACAGATGCGTTTGCCGCAGTCAAAGTGTTAAATAGGTAACCCTATATATGAAACAAAAAAGCGTTTCATAGTATGGGAATGTTCAAACGTATAAATTAGTGATTTTGACTACTAAACTGTTAATATTGTTTACAGAAAAGTTTCAACGTCTTTGCTTTACACTCTCAAGTCTTAGCTTAGCTTTAGCTTTTACTTCCTTATAACAGTAACAAACTAAAAGTATTAAATGATTATTGCTACCATGCAGTTGTTATATCCTCATATAAAAACCTTTCGATTATTACCTTGTTATTTCATATAGCTATTCCAAATCAAAATTTTTAGTTTTTTTTTATATTAAGCCTAGGGGCCACCTGATGGAAAGTGGTCACCTTCACCTATGGACATTTACAGCACCAGAGGAATCGCCAATGCATCGCCGGCCTTGAAGGACCGCTCTTTTAGCACTTTTTTTGAAGAACCTCATGTCAGCGCTCAGGGAATGTTATATTACCAAAGAGCTCTATTTATTTTAATTTTAATTTCTGTTCCATATCTCCGTGTTTCTCTATCGGTCTTTGTATCCATGGCATATTCGACACAGGTAACCCTAGTGTAGGCTTAAGTATAATATTGTTTTCATCAACACCTACGTTTACTGGCGGTTGACTAGTCTCAGTCAATATATAGGTGGTAGAACAATCGTTCGTCTGAGGAAGTACCACCGCCGCCCTCATAATCCGCCGTTAAGCAGTTGTTGTGTTTTGCTTGGAGAGGTGCGGTTGCCAGGCACATATAGTGAGGCGACCATCATAGTCCTCGGGAGTAGTGACGCATCCATATACAACCCCAAACGGAACTTCGGTTTTGTTTGAGGCTGGATGTGGGTGTCCATGGGCTGCGGTGACCACTTAACATCAGGTGGCCTGCATGTCCGTATGCTACTTTATCAAACATAATATATATCTTTAAAGCCCTTTTGCCAAATTTCTCTATTCGTTCGGTCTCGTTGACCTTTAAATAGAAGTCAAATATCAACGCTCGTTATCAACAACCTCGATGAATATGGATCAGCTTGGAGCGTGGTTCGATCGCACTTACGTTACATTGGAGCTAAGTATATTTAATATTACGAACTTAACTTACGCTACAGTCGAGTGTGTTAACTTAAAGCGGGTGTTAGTAAAAACTAGTAAAACTATGAGAAGATTTTGTCGGTGGCTACCGGCTACTCCTTTTATACTAACGAAGTAGATGGGCGTCACAATACTAAACGCGGATGTGTTAAAGGGAACGCGGGTATGTTCATTACAAGAAACCACCCTCATTATTTATTAAGATACTCTCCTACCGCTTGACGTATTAATCTCAAGTGTCAGCCAATAATATCCGTTAATAACAAACCCAATGGCTCAAATTTCAAGAGATTGCAACTTTAGAAGCTTGACGTCTTAGAAAATTTATTTCAACGAACCTTTGATTTATTAGGCCATCATAACTTTCTGACTTGCAATGATTTTCACGTTCAAATCCCGGCCAGGTATATCTATGTATATAATAAATTTATTTTTTATTTGTAACCAATTTAGATTTTTGTTATAGGATGTGGGTGTTTTTGTGTGTCTATGGTATCGAGATGGAATCCTAAAATCCAGGAAATAATAATACTGAGTCTAGAGAGCGTATTATATATATACATATTTTTTAATAATTCTGTTATTCTTGTCAAATGATTATTCCATATAATATAAAATATCTTTGAAGCCTTTTTGCCGAAGGTATCCATTTATTCAGTCTCGTTGACCCTAAAATAGAAGTCAAAAGTCACCGCTCTTTGTCAACAGAGCCGATGAATATGGATCAACTTGGTGCGTGGTTGGCTGATCAGTAGTCATCAGAATGTTCTGACTTAAAAGGCGATCTGGGTTCAATCCCCGATCGGGAAGATATCTAAATAATGAATTCAGATTTTTGTTTGGGATCTAGGAATTTTTGTACCCACAGAACAAAAGCAAACACAAAAATTCTAAAATTATATATTTTGTTTCGGAAACTACTGAATATTCTATATTAGTCAGCTTTTCGAAAAATGCCATTTTGGATATAGTATGTATTAGCTTAATTCTAGTTCTGTTCTGGTCTTTGTGTGTCCCTGGCATTATAAATGTAAATGACAAATGATGTTAACTTTAAAGCCTAAAGTAACTGTTGACTCTTAATTTTCGTAACAAACAAAGCACATTTTTTTTCGTTAGAAGTGTAGCAAACGGGCATGCAGATCACCTGATTTTAAGTGGTCAGTGCAGCCCAAGGACATCCACATCTAACCTCAAAAAAAATTGAACTTCAATCTGAAGTCATACGTAGATCCGTCACTACTTCTACGGACTAAGTTGGTCGCCTGATGCGCTACAGACGCGCTACGGCTACGGCGCATACGGCCTAAAGTTCCCCATCAATTATTTGGCTACCTTACACAATCTATATTTAGGTGATCATCATCATCAACGCATTAATGTCCTGCTCACAGAATGAAAAGTATTAGGCCATTGTTCACCACGCTGGCTAAGTACGGATTGGTAGAATTCACACTCCTTCAAGAACTTTACAGAAAACGCTCAGGCATGCAGGTTTCCTCACGATGTTTTCCTTCACCGTTAAAGCAAGTGGTATATCATTTCAAATTCGCACATAACTTAGAAAAATCAGAGGTGCGTGCAGGATTCAAACCCCGGACTCCCTGTACGAGAGACCGGAATTCTAACCACTGGGCTATCAATGCTATATTTAGGTACGTCCAATTGATTCTTATTTCTTGTATTTAAATTATGATTGTTACAATTTTCATCGAACTTATTAATATATTTCCTTATATTAATTTTATTTGCATAAATATATTTCTGTTTCTCCTTCACCCTTTTCCAACGCCCTTCCCTGTAACGTTTATCATTGATGTTAAAATACAAAAATATCTCTTCAAATTCTATGGTGGAATTCGTCTCCTAGTCTATGATAGACTAAATTAAGCAACAGAGCTCCTCAAGTAAGTATGTAATCCATCAAAGGGTTCCCACCAGAGCCATTGTCCAAAACAATCACAAACAGCCTCCTTGTCACCGGCATCCCCCAGTCTTGATTGAACACCCCCGTGTCCGTAATTGATTACCTACCCTTGGGGTTGTTCGCGTGCTTCGATATTTGTTACTGGAAATGCTTTGAAGTTAAAATAACTCTGACATGGATACATCGCGTATTTATGTTCGGAGATGTTATTAGTAAAGGAAAATATTGGTTTTGGAGATATGGAATAATTCCAGTTACAAAACAGTTTGGCTAAGTAATTTATTTTAGTTTTTTCTTATGTTACAATAGTAGCCAACGAGAGTGATGGAGCGTTGATATTAAGTGGTCACTGCGGCCCATGTACACCTACATGTAACTCCAAACAAGACTGAAATCGTACGTAGATGCATTACCACTCCTGTGAATTAAGAGGATTCCCTCGTGTATGAGACGAAACTATATATCTAACTGAAACACACAGCCGAATTGCTTCACAGTGGCTGGGAGCGGCGGTTGTCGCGTTACTGGAAGCGTACTTCCCGAACCAAAACACAAGAAGTGCTTCACGGCGGATAAGGGCGACCGTTGTCACGTCACTGGAAGCGTACTTCTCGAACCAAAAAACAAAAGAAGGGCTTCACACCGGATGAGGGCGGTGGTTGTCGCGTCACTGGAAATGTACTTTTGGACCCAAAACTCAAGAATTACTTCACGCGGATGAGGGCGGCGGTTGTCGCGTCACTGGAAATGTACTTCTGGACCCAAAACACAAGAATTGCTTCGCAGCGGATGAGGCCGGGGTTGTCGCGTCACCGGAAGTGTACTTCTGGAACCAAAACACAAGAATTGCTTCACAGCGGATGAGGGCGGCGGTTGTCGCGTCATTGAAAGCGTACTTCTCGAACTGAAACAAGAATAGCTTCACGGCGGATGAGGGCAATGGTTGACGCTTCCCTGAAATCGTACTTCTCGAACCGAAACACAAGAATATATCATACTAGTTACACTTGCTACGTTCATGATCGTGCTACTTCCGTGCTATAAAACAGTCTCTATACTTAAAATTGCCAGTAACTTTGACTACAGCGTTTAGCTCATTATTCCAAAAGCCACTCAATGGATAATTTTAGTTACATCAATTACAATAGTAAGCAATTTTTAAATACGTATAGCAGAGCTGGACGAATATAGATGTACGTGGGCAATAGTGACCATCACATCTGGTGGTCGCTCGTTTGCTACTTCCATGCTGTAAAACAGTCTAAATACTTAAAATTGCCAGTAACTTTAGCTCATTATTCCAAAAGCAATTCAATGGATATTTTAGTTACATCAATTACACCAGCTAGCAGTTTTTAAATACGTGAATAGCGGAGCTGTGTAGTTATTGCAAAGCGAACTTGTTGTTGATCCAGTATGGCGAAATTGTGAGCTCGATAAAATACAGCCCATTTGTAATTAATCAGCGTATCAATGAATGTACGTTGATTAATATGAACTAATGGAATCTAATATGAACTTTCATATAAAAAGCTTTACGTTATTTACTATAGTAGTAATTTACTGTATGTACATTTAATTGATATTCATTTATTTATTCGACTGGGGATTTACAACCGCCGCCCTCATACATTGTGAAGCAATTCTTGTGTTTCAATTGGTGAGGTGTTGTTGTCAGATACACTTACAGCGAGGCGACCATCTTAGTCCTTAAAAGCAGTGACGCGTTTATGTACGACATCAGATGGGACTTCAGTCCTGTTTGATGTTAGATATGGGTGTCCATGGGCTACAGTGACCATTAACATCTAGTACCCTGCGCGCACGTCTGCTACTCTTTTCACATAGAAAAGCCTATTACTTCCTTATCTAGCAACATTACCGTCGTGGGTTCTCAGTTTTTATGCCCTGATATTAAATCTTCCTGCGGCCCATATCAACGCAGGCTATAAATTATAACGGACTATGAACTAGCGTGATACTGTACCAGTCGTGACGCCCCTTAATCTATCCCGTGGGAGCGTTGAAACAATACTAGAAGCTTTATAGCTGAGAATTTTGGCTTATCATGTCTTTATGTCATTTTATATGAATGTTTCGTGGATAGGCCTTTATAAGCAAACACTTAGCGAGCAATGATAAGTTAGTGGTGAGCCTCTCACTGAGTTCGGGGACCGATCGCACATGCACCTCTAATTTTTCGAAATTAAAACATTGACTGCGGCGCTAATATTCGAAACAATCCACCCCTGCGGCGCATAACACAACAGGCGTGTTCCAGTACGTCGGCAGACGCCGTATGCGTGGGAGCCGCAAAGGTGGCGTAGACAGTTAAACACAATAGGTGCGTTTGGCGCAGTCAATGTGTTATCACTTGCCTAAAGGTAAAGGAAAACTTAGTGAGAAAACCTGCATACCTGAGAGTACTCTGTAAAGTTTTTGAAGGTGTATGAAGTCTACTAATCCGCAATTATCTATCGTGGTGGACTATGGCCCATTTTTTCTTAGTCTGAGAGAAGACCAGTGCCCAGCTGAGGGATATTAATAGATTGTTGATAATGATGGTGATGATTATATCAACGGGTTTCAATGGGCATTTAACACCCATAACTACATAAATTTATTCAATAACAAAAAACCATTCACAGAAATCACTCAATACAGATTGATCTGACGGATTTCTTTAAAAATAATCAAATATTACACGCAATTGTTCTAAAAATTCAAATTCGTCTATGGTTAGGTTTTATTCGTTTATTCATTAATTAAATTTCGAACGTACATTCTATAAATATTCAAACCGTTTACAATCGGACTCTTTCAAGTAATAATTTATCTTGTTTTCCAATACTTTTTTCTGTTTCGATTCTTTCAAATTTACTTCTCGATAAGTCGCACGCTTGAAAATGAAACGAGACGACGGAGACTTCGGGATTTTTGATTTTAATTACGAAAGGCTTTACAAATAAACGGAAAATAATAATATTTCAGTCGCTCTTTTCGAATGAGCTATTTACTTTTAAGGGTTTCGTATGGAAGCCGTAGTATTGATGCCATTCATTGATGTAATGTAATATGTTGACCAAAAATGAAAATTAAACAGTGTTTCCCATTTATATTTTCGTTTGATTATTCATTCATTAACAGCAATGATAGTCTAGTGGTTAAGATTCCAGCCTCTCCCGCTGGGAGTATTGGGCTCGAACCTAGACGCACCTCTGATTTTTCGAAGTTATATGCGTATTGGAAATTAATTATCACTTGCTTTAACGGTGAAGAAAAATGTCGTGAGGAAACCTACACATCTGAGAATTCTTTATAAAGTTCTCGAAGTTGTGTGAAGTCTACCAACTCGCACGTGGCCAGCGTGGTAGACCATGGCCTAACCCTTCTCATTCCGAGAAGATACCCATGCCCAGCAGTGGGACATTAATAGATTTATGATGATGATTCATTCATTAAATCTACTAATGTTTCAAACGCATAACAGAATTCTTAGTAATACCTTTAATTAATGTTAAGTTTAATTACCTTTTACGATGCGACGTATAAGCACTTTCCATTAAAATCGTAGACACGTTTTTTTTATGTTTGTAAAGTAGCAAACGAGCATGCAAGCCACCTGATGTTAAGTGGTCATCACAGCCCATGGACATCCACATACAACCTCAAACAAAACCGAAATTCCATTTGAGGCTGTATATGGATGCGTCACTACCCCTGAGGTTTACAATGGTCGCCCCGCTATATGTGTGCCTGGCAACCGCACCTCTCCAACCGAAACACCAGAATTGCTTCACGGCAGATTATGAGGGCGGAGGTGGTACTCCCCCAGACGAACGATAGTTCTACCACCTATTAAACTGCTTTCTGTTCCTCTTCACTAGACCAGGGATAGGTTCAACCCAGCTCTCAGCTCTTCGGCTTATATAGATCGTAACAGATGTACAACGTTGCTTACATTGGGCACGGTCAGGAGCTCGATGGGTAACTTAAATATAAGGTAAACATACAACATGCACGCTGTCGTGCTTTGAAGGGCACGTAAAGCAATCGGATACGATCATTATCATAAAATAGCAATGGTTAAACCTTATCGGAGGCCTTGTGGCCTTATGGATTCATTCGAAACAGGTTGGCAGCTAGGCCGTGTCTTCGTCTACTGACTTGCATTGCAAGAGGCTGAAAGAATGTTTCAGGCCCCAGAAATGTGAGCAGAACGGCCAGTAGACGTATTCAGCAGTGGGACTTAAAAGGATTGCAACGAAATGGGTTGATGATAAAACACACATTTTCAAGATGCGGTAAATTTCTAAACTTGCCGTTTATTCATTCGCAGTCAAACAAATTCATATCTGGTTTGTCTTTGGCAGAACTTAATACATCACTTTCTTTGTTACAAATTCTCGAACCAAGTTAAGAACTCGAGGTGTCTCTCGGAATTTAGGTGGTCGGGAATTCCAAAAATTTCCAACTTAGTTCATTGCAGAGACTTAGAATGACTTTGTACTTTCTTGTTCACAATCTTCGCGAGTTTCAAGATTAGAAGTTCACTTCAAGACTAATAAAGATGGGTCGTCAAGAGCGGAATAATGGTAGCAAAGTGGCTCAAGAACGCCCTCATTAGAAATCGTTTTAGATAACATGTGAGGTATGATAAGCAGAAGCGGGTTTCTCAAATACGGTTATGTATGACTTTGTTTAATATTCTGCTAAAAGATTCCAATTTGGGAGCCTCAAGCAACCTTGAATCGTTCATCTATGAAAGTGGAGGTTGAAAGCGATTCTCCAAGTTGTAAAACAGAGTATTGTTTACCTTTGAGTGTCTGTGTTCTTATAAGAAAGTCCTTTTATTTTTTGTGTTTGAAGAGTAACAAATGAACATCCACATCTAACCTCGAATTAAACTGAAGTTCTAACTGAGATCGTACGTAAATGCGTCACTACTCCTGAACACTAAGATGGTCGCCTCGCCATAAGTGCACCCGGCAATCGCACCTCTCCAACCGAAACATAAAAACTGTTCCACGGCGGATTATGAGGGCGGCGGTGGTACTTCCGCGGACTGTTCTTTCACCTATCCAATGATGACTGTTATGACAGTTGTCATATACAACAGTACTCGAGCCTTGTCGAAGGCTGATGGAGTCAAACACTGGCGCTTTATAAATGAAAATCCTGGCTGATGTTATGTGACATATGATCTCGAACAGGTCCAGAATTGACTTTACTGAATATTCTGATAAAAGCCAAATTAGTGACTGCTGGTTCAATTGGTTTCCTCGATTCAAAAATCGATTTTCAATCAGTTCAAGCAAACAAAATTGCTGAAATACCAAATTTACTCAAAAATTTTAACATTACGGATTTTAGATTACACTAAAAATAGAGGTTCAAGTTATTCGTAACCCACTTTATGTACACTCATAGATAATGTTCGACTTGGGAGCAATAAACGTAAAAGCGAAACAATATTTTACCCGAGCAGTAGCGTGTTGACGTCATTAAATAAGTGCTATTAAGGCTCCAGAGACCAATTTAATTTTTAGTTGACTTAAAGCACCTAATGAATGAATAGTTTCTAAAAGAAGACAAACAGGGAGATAACAATTGAAACGACATATATGACTAACGTTGCGAAGGAAATAGATTCGTTTCAATATAATATGTCTATGTTGCTTGAAACGAAGGGGTGTTCCTAACGCATCGTTGGCTTTGAAGGAGATATAACACCGCCCTTCAACGCCTTTGTAGACGAGATGTGAGGGCTCCCGGGAATTGCATCTGCGTGAAATTCCGTTCACATCTACATGTGGCTCCAACTTTTTGTTCCACTGCTGGACACGGGTTACTTCCCATAACTGGGGAATGCCTAGAGCATACTCTACCACGCTGTACCAATGCGGATTGGTGGAGATACGGGTTAGTGGCCAATTCTGCGCCTACAAGGTCTCCGACAAGGTTCAACAACTGCAATCCAATGATAACAATCGGACCGACAGCTTAACGTATCCTTCGAAGGACGGAAGCGCGCATGAAATTTAGCCACTGACCGTCACGCATCCAACTATAAACCGCGCCCAACGTTACTTAACTTCGTTGATTGGTTACGATCCACGCAAGCTGCCGGTGTATGCACGCTTCGTGTATAAATCATCATCCTCACCAACCCATTAATCTCCCACTACTGGGCACGGGTCTCCTTTCAGAATGAGAAGGGTTAGGCCA
>DWKL01003637.1:0-11306 GCA_018249415.1 Phareas burnsi
GTTGTAACACTATGTACTTGCTCATTAGTTGTAACATTATTTGCTAGCTCATTGGTTGTAACACTATGTACTTGCTCGTTAACTGTGACATTATTTATTAGCTAATTAGTTATGACTATCCACTAGCTAATTGGTTTCTTGACGTATCAACAAACGGTATATGGTGAAAGAGATCTTCGTTCGCCTGCGACCATCAATATTACCTATGTGTATTCAGGGATATATATACATAAATATTCGAATATACATAGGTACATATTCTTTAGGTACTTTGTTAGGAATAAAGCAAGCTGGGGACTCGCAAGGGGAATGATTAAAACAACATAAGTATTATACCCGCGCGATCAATAATTGAGACCTTTTGTTATTGAGACGCGTGCGGTCCGCGCGCCAGCCGCAGTGACGTCACCAAGTAAACTCGCGTCGAAGCTCGCTAGCTGTAAGTTATCGTACAAATAAATAAATCGCACATGTAAAAGAACAACGACGTAATTACGTTTTTACAATTTTTCAAGAGAAGTGTTTATAATTTTGGTATTGTAAATATCGCTCGTATTTTTAGTTATCTCAATTCATATCTCTATTGTAAACTACTCTAAGAACTACTCTGAGATATTTTTGTGTTGACAGAGCTTCTACGACGGGACCTAGAGACACCAACGATTCGACGTGCCAATTTTGACATTTTCTGTACTTACGTCATTGTTCTTTTAGATGAGCGAAACGTTAAATTAAATTTTCAGCACACTTTGCTAACGTTACTTCGTTCGAGAGATTGCATTTTCGATTTACTTTGACAAGGTTCCGTCCAATTACGATCCCGCGCGGGATATAAAGCCTTATTTAAGTATATATTAAACATGTGACCGAAAATCCCTCAGCACACGGCTAGTTGGACGTTGTACGTTGCCGGGATAGTCCATAGTCTATAATTCTTAGTCCTCACCTGTGTTACGTAAGGAACCCCTGTCCAACATTTAATGCGTTAAACCCAACGATTTAACTTATGCGTTGGTTGTCAGTCAATCCGTTTTAGAGTTTCACTAAGTTGATATATTTTTTCAGATACAAAAAAATTGTCACAGAATTCTTTCCTGAATGGGAAACACTCATAAAGGAGAGGCGTGTGATACTATCGGAGGAATTTGTAAGTTTTTTTATAGTACAATCATCAATCCGTAAATTATAAACATCATCATCATCATTATCATCACCATCACCATTACCATCACGATCACTACTATCGTCATCATCATCATTATCATCATCAACATTATCATCCTCATCTTCAACCCATTACTGTCCTGTTGCTGGGCAAATCTCCTCTTAGGTGAGAACGGTTAGATCATAGTCCACCACTCTAGCCAAGTACGGTTGATGGACTTCTCATTCTGAGATATGCCACCGGGCCCTATCCAGCAGTGGAACGGTAATGTGTTGATTATTATGATAACGATAGTCACCAATCCATCCATCAGACTTTAAGTCCCCTCCAGGATTTAAGGCCCTATTCTATTTATTCCTATCTTATTTAGGGTTGAATATAATCCTAGGGTGGCTTATCATTATGTGGACTTTATGTTCGTTTATCTTAACTGTATATATATATCATATAGATATTTCCACGCTCGATACGTGGAAGCGTCCTGGGGGCATCGTGTGAAAGCTCCCCCTTTTTAAGATCTATCCCAACAGTGAAATTCTATAGGTTAATATTGGACGTCATTAGCTTCGTGTGGCAAAGCCGCTTTCTCAATATGATCGATAACAATACAATTTTATTTCTCTTTACTAATATTATAAATGCGAAATTAACTCTGCCTCTACGTTATCTTTTCACACCCTAACCGTTGAACCGATTTCAATAAAATTAAGCTAGGAGTTAAACCACAAGCCAACTTTTTTCCAAAAAAAAAAATTACCGTTACATTCACGTGGGAGGTTCATCTAATGTCCCATCTCTTATAATCCACGAGGATGAAGTCGCGGGTATGCCAAGTATAGTATATGGAGTCATCCATGCATCAGCCTGTATAAGCCCACAATTGAATACACTGCTTCCTTAAAAGGGTGTTTTTTACCGTAAAGACACTTCACAGAAAGACGCCGCTACCCATCCTTGATTATCTTAATAATTTATTACCTTGAATACCTTAATCGAGTCTTACGACATCCAAGGGAAAGAGGGAGGCGTATAGTATACCAAATTTAAATTAGTGTTTTATCGTTTCAGACACTACATCGAGAAGCAAAACGTAAAGCGGAGAAAGCGCGTGAAGGTACAATAACTACAATTTATTCAAATTAATTTATTAATTGTAAAGAAAAAATTGTGAGACCATATATGGCTATAGAGTTGTCCCTGATTAACTTGAGGTTAAAGTCTACTAACGCGCACATGTCTAGGGTAGTGGACTATGACCTTAACATTCTTTAATGAGATCTATGCCCAGCTGTGGGACAGTGACGAGTTGACCCTCACCCGATTTTCTAGTAGGCTTTATGACAATATTGCTTTTTGTTTCACCCTTTTTTTGTATATAGTACACTTATGATATGTATATTGGAAGTTGAATAAATATTTTTTCGATATTACAGATAATGAAACTGAACTGGAGGTCATTGAACCACAAGTTGAAACGATAGACTTAGAGACTAATTCAAGCGCGGAAGAAAGCGGTGATAGTAACGATGATAAGATATCTCCCGAGGAAGAAAACTGTAAAAATACTAAGGGAGACCAAACAGAACCGATGACAAAAACAAAAGGAAATAAAGACCATAGCATTGGAAAAATAAGTGCCGTCAAATCTGAACCTGATGATGATGTGTTAGAGTTAGATGGTTTGTCTGACGTCGAAACAATGCATATACCTCACGAAGTACATAAAGGAAATTATAAAAAATCAACTGCTGAGATATCTAACCAAGATAGTGTTGATAATACATTACCGAAAATAACGAGTGTTGTCGGTAATGTCGTTAAATCTGAAGAATGTAATCCTGAGCACGACGTAAATAAAATCTTAAAACGAAACGTTCAAGACCATAAGGATGTAGCAATTTCTAAAATAATGATTGATTCAGATCCCTGTAGAAAACCTAAAGAAACTGAACCTGTAATATGTGATTCAGATGATGAAGTCGACGAAATCTTACGTGAGAAAGCGAATAATCTCATGAAAATTGAAATCACTAAAATAAAATCCGAATGTAATATTCCTAATAATCCAAGTATCCCTCAAACAAAACCTGCACCTGACGCTTCAACTAGTAACAATGAGCAAATAATATGTGATTCCGACGAAGAAATGGATAGACTTTTACAAGAAAAAGCCGCTCAATTTATGAAAAACAAAGTATCTCAAGGTATGGCTGCAGATTTGCTTCCTAAAATTACAAACATCTCTGAAAGTATTGCATGTGGAAATGTAAATGTAGTCAAAAAATTAAATAAATATAACACAGATATTATGGATGTTGATGAAGATAAAATGAAGAAACAAGAAGACACGGTTAAGGAGGATAAACTTTACGATGATGAGGTTGCTTTTGATGATGATGGAATTGAGTTTGTGGACGATGGTATTGAATTTATAGAAGACATAAATGAAGACAAAAAAATAAAAAGTGGTAAGTGCTGCGATCATAGATTTTGAACGTTTTGTGTACTGTAGAACAATAAATAAAATGACTCTTTATTTACATATCAAATTAAAAGAGATACATAAAATAAACCATAGTAAGGTACACATGCGATCAATACTTAGTTTTATTCGGCTCTTATATCCCTTTATTTTATATTATAATAGACCCATCGCCAAAAAAAAGTAATGATATGTCTTCTGACATGAAAAAAATATTACAGCATAATCATAATATAAATACATCCCTTTGTTACGCTTACACCTAAATTAGCATTTTGAAACAACACAATTCTAATATATTTATATAATTTTACAGAGCTCACAAACGATAATGATGAAAGTACTGAAAAATCTGATTATGATAACACTACGATTGATTTAAAGTTATTGATGGACCCAGTCGTTTATACAAAGAAATTAGATCTAATGGAAGTTTTTAAATTCACCGATTTTAATTTTGTCAAAGATAAAAGAATGATTGAATGTGCAATGTTGGAAAGCAAGCCCGTTGACAAACGAGCAATAAATGATGCAGATATTGAAAAATTTCGAAAGCAAGCAGTATTAGGTAACGAAACGGATGGTACTCAAAGCGATGATGATATTATTCAACCTGCAAATAAAGATGAAGACCACAAAGTTAAATGTACTAGTTGGTTATTTCAGAAACCAAAAAATCGGAATTACAATCCGATACAATTGTGCAAAAACCCAGATTTTAATACTCGATTAAAAAGACTTACAGCAGGGTTCCTTAGTTCGCCGAGAAACAGGGTGCTTCTAAAAGAATGCAAACCTTTAACAGTCGACCTAAGCAAGGCATTTGTAGAGAAACTTGTAGATGGAACGATATATTTAAAAGGTGGTAATTTTAAAAGTGCTAAACCTACCGCAGTAGAAAATACAAACAATCAAGTTTCAGTGGTACCTTCGGCTATACCAGGACAAAATATTATATTTTCAACTAATATTACAAGTGTTGCTTCACCAGTGGTACTGAAAGAAACATGTGATGACCAAGAAGATATCTTACGATCATCTGTTCCTCAAAAATATACACCAAATGAAAGAAGTAAGGTAATTAACTTACCAGATATAGATCAAGTTCGCAGGGTTAATCAAAGTTTACTCACTGCTGAAGTAACACCAATTCGTGTTGATAGTAATACTAATATTGAAAAAAATTACAATGAATCTGATAAAAGTATACCGACTACAGTTATTGAACCTTCACGAATCGAACCCACACTCGCGGAATCAACAGCAGTAATGCCTATAGTTATATCGACAGTTGCACCTATAGTTCAAGTGAAGAAGGAACCGCCTGATCTAGACATGAAAAAAGAGACCAACATAAGCAAAATGGAATCTGACAAAATATTGAATCAGAATATTTCTGCTAAGGATTTAATGGCTCACAAAATTAATGATCAAATAATTAATATATGTAACCAAATATCTGAAGTCGATACAAATGAACTTCTTAGCATAGATGTTGAAAAAATTGTTTCAAGTAAACCTCAACTTATTAAAAAAGGGAGTCTGAAGAAAAGTACAAAATATAATGAAGCTTCATCTAAACACGCGCAAATCTACAAGCCTACTTACGCTCCTTTGTATAAAGACAACCTAACATGGACGCCAAAATATACCAATAATTATTTAGACGATACATTATTGACTTTAGACACACTAAACAAAATGTTGATCTTATTTATGGGAGAAAAAGAAAAAAATATATATCCTCAAATCAACAAATGCAACCATAATACTGATCCAACCACTGAAACAAATTGTGACAATGTATCATTGGCTAAACGCAGTCGTATAACAAATAAATCTTATTGCATTAATGCAGTAATGCCATCTAAAGAATATGAAGGAGAAGTCACGGAATCAGAATCTAACTGTGTACAAAAAGGACCAAAAAAAAAAGGTAGGAAAGCAAAAGAACCACAGAAATACAAAGGTATCTATTGTTGTTGGGCGCGTGAAAAAATGTTAACTTATGGCAGTAAATTTAAAATCATGTCTCATGGTTGCCCTAAATATAACTGTATTTGTTGCTGTCGTAATGAACTTAATAAACTAAACACAATCAAACGACTAAAAAATACGGAAACAAAACCTTCTGAGAAAAATTCTTCAACAATAGTTCTCTCGGATGATGAAAGTATTAACAAAGAAACTCAGACCAGCACTGCACACAAGGTTTCTCAAAGGAACTCGCAAAAGAACAATGCGATAAATACTTCAAAAAAGACAATCGAGAAAACAAATAACATTTCCATAAACATTTTGGTTCCGCCAATACTTCAAAGTCGTAGTACAGATCCAGAAAATATTAATATTCAATCACAAGACCTTAAAAAAACTAATTCAATTGATAATACTTCGCTATCAAAGGAAGAACAATTTACACAGCAAAAAATGTGTAAGACTGTTGTTCATGCCGCAAATACACGTCATCATCAACGTGTTGAGCCATGTGTTTCGAAAGAATTGAACGACGCCTCAATTATCGCGGAGAATGCTAAGCGTATGTTATTTTTAAATAGTCGTCAAATTTTGAGCAAACCTTCGAAAAGTCCGATATTTTTGGGTCAAAACAAAATTTTATTGTGTTCTATTAAAAAACCACAACCAACACCAGAAACATCAACGCCTGAATTCCCCAGTGGTGCACGTTTCATTCTTATGTCTAATGGTGATTTGGTGCTATCTATCGATCCTGATGTACAGTTAGACTCCGAGCAATTACAGTCTTTGCCAGGTGTCGTGAGTGCAATACAACAGCAATTATTGAAAGGCGATTTAATGAATTACGTGCAAAATACCAATGTTCAGCAGGAAAGTGATAATGTTACACAAAAACCGACTGAAAATTTGGTACCTTCAAACAGCTGTTTAGAAACTCAAGGTGTATCTGCACAAGCCAATTACTCAATACAAGTTGTCAGTGATCCAACACAACAAGTTAATAGTTCAAGCAATAGTGACAATCTACTCGACACCATACAAAAAAGTAATAGTCCTATCAGTTTACAGACTGTTGTGGAATCTTGTCATAATTCTGAAGAACTTACCGCTGTATCCAATCCAGATATTCAAAAAGATAAAGCTTCCAATTATATTGAACAAGAATCTTCCTCTGAAAATACGAAAAAATCTGAAAGTTTAAATAAAATAGAAAGTTGTAGAGAATCTGTTGAGAGGCTTCAATCCAAAGATACTAATATTCAAACTAAAACACAAATAATTGAAGCCGAAAGCTGTATGGTTAAAGAAACTATAAGGTCAGCTGAAACAAACGCGAAAGATAATGAAGAAGTCAATGTCGACAACGATTCTTCTACAACTCAGAATGTTGATTCACGTAAAACCATTCTATCAGATTTAATGGAAATGTCCGGAATATCAGCCGAAGACAGTATGATCCCAGACGTGACAACCTACTGTCCGTTACCTCCTAATATAATTCCGGTTACTCGAAAATTAGAAAGCCCAAATAATATAACCCCATCGATTGCCACTACTACTGCCATCAGCACTGTACCGGAAAATATATCAATAACTGGATCACACTCAAATTTACTTTCATTTGAACCAAACTGCCCCACCAATAGACTTTTAAATTATATTGGCAACATAAGACCAGAACTTAATGCCGTTACATCGTTTGTGGAACTCAAGTACGCATACGAACATGGTGGTCAATTTTATAAATTGGACGCAGATACAGGTATAATTGTTCCAATAAACGTTTGTATTAAGAAAAATACAAAATCGCAAGGTCCTGTGGAGCCTAAAGCTTTTATCGATTTAACAGACGATGGTGATAACGACGTAATATGTACAGAGCCAGACGAAAATGTAGTATCAAATGACGATGCGACAGAACATGACATTAGTTTTCAAGTTCAGTCGCACACCGAGCAAATAGTGAGTGATCAAGTCAAACCAATTAAATTATTTAAATCTGTTCGTCCATCAATTTTAAATCATACTGCCAATAATGTCATCAAGACTGATGGAGTTGGCGATCATGAAAAAAGAATTCAATTAAGAAAACGTTCCCGAAAACAAATACTCAAGGTTGGCAATAGAATTGTTATAGTAGAAACCGAACTCGAACCCGTTGTAAACAGACCACCTACTTGCCCCCCAGAAGTTCTATCGGAGAGTAATTTGGATAATTCCTACGATTCCTCAGATGAAGAACCTCTCGCAAAAAAATCCAAACGTATTAAACTAGTCGAGGATGTGGAAGACAATGCCCCAGAATATTTAGATATCCAAAGTTCTGACGATGATATATTTGGAGACCCTGAGATCCCCGAGACAGGTGAAGATGTGAATGATATGGATTCGAGTAGCATGGATATAGAAGGAGTAAACCCGGAGTTACATCCCGTTGTATTTGAAGAAGGAAGTGAAAGTGAAGATGATATGTGTATTTTGGGAGTGTAAATTTCTATTTTACTGTATAACGTATACCACAGTAAGTGTTTTAATTTCCAACTATTCGACCCAGGTGCATGGATTGCGGTCGTTATGAAACTGACTAAAATAATAATGTATGTTTAAACCCCATAGAATCTGAGATTATTAACGTGTAAAATTTACTTTCTTATAAATAATATTTTCTTCTTAAATCTTTTTAATTAACACTCATAATATCAAGACAGTGGTTTTAATGACGTGACTTCTAAACTGACACTAAAAGTGAAATATTAGCAGTAATCAATATATAGTTATAAAACGTTAGTATTGTATGTCATTTTTATCTATAAGTAGATTGATATTAAATGAATCCTTTCCAACTGTGATATATTTAAAAATGTTATGTTCCATTAAAAAATGAAACTTTTATTGTTAAGATATAAATGTATGGACTTGTTCTGGTTGAAAGACAATTTAATTCAGTTGGTAGTAATTTCAGTTAATTGAATTATTACTATATTTCTTAAAGTTAACAGTTAATTTGTTCGCTCGGCAAGGCATCTAACTAGCGTAGGTATTCTGTAAAGTTTACCGCAAATGTCGCAAATTGAAGCTTACCTTCAAATGAATGTGTCGAGATAATTCAAAATTTTTCTATGAATTTTTAACGATGTTTAATGATTATAGTGATTTAATTTTAAATCGGTTTCTTGCGTAACTTAGTGCAGGCAGAGCACGTAAAAACTAAAATTTATTGCCTACGTTTAATTTTTTTTGAATCGATCGAAAGTCGATTCAACACGATCATGTGTGTGTTACATATAGCATGCATTTGTACTATTTAAACTTATTACAAAAATAGCTTGCATTTCTAAAAAAATAGAAGCCGAATCACCTATGTATGGCATACAGCAGCTTTTTTCAGGATCAGCAAAGATATATACAAAATCTGTTTTATGTAATAATTATAAGGACACTAGAAAAATTATGCTCTAACATGTACAGAATATGAATTCTATGTTCTGATATGAGCGCAATATTATCATCTGTTACACTTTGACTGCGGCGGTTGATATAAATATAAAACAATCTGCCTGTGCGGCGCGCAACACAATAGGCGTGTTTTTGTATGGCGGCAAGCACCGTATGCGCGCGAGCCGCACGGGTGGCTGGGACAGTAAAACATGACAGGTGCGTTTGCCGCAGTCAAAGTGAATAATCCGATGAACATAGGCGATTGTCTAGAATTTCACGATCACGTTATTTCAGTGACAAAAGTCAAAATGTACTAACTAGGGACTAAACTGATGAAAGTAAAATAAATGATGGAAAAATATTTAAATTACGTTAGTAGACTCGAGTTGTTAAGTAAATATTGTGTGCTTGTACTCAAGTTATTGTTCTTTTTCTTTCTTTCTCTCTTAATGATTTTGCGTATCATTGATGTTAGCTTTTAAAAGAATACTTTGTATATAAAAATTACTAAAATCTTGTAAGGTCTATTAGTAACCTTGCAAAGATTTTGAAGGAAAATTATATTACTGAAAAAATTCTCAAACTAAGAACCATGTGATCAATAATGTCAATAAATGAAATTTGAATAATTGTCTGTTTATGAACTAAAATTGGATACTTCAAATAAATTTAATTTTATAGTATTTACACCGAATAGTTATAAAATTAGAAATATACATAATTACCCGCTTCTATTTTGTTTTTATTTAGATTTTTTCACTACGGTCCATTTGTACATTGTAAATCTATGGTTCTGGTTTAGGCGTGTATTCCTACAATATTGTAATCTTTACTTTTATATTTTAAGTGTAGAACACAATAAACATAGTGTATGGACGGATTATCTATTTTTTCTATTTCTAAGTTTAATTACTAAATAAATGTAATTTAAACCCTTAAAATATGCGTCAATTTATTGTTGTGATCATAAATTAAGTTTTTTTTTCATTATGTTCAAGATCTATGGTCATAACTGTAGACACAAATGATACGCTTTTGAATAGTTCACTTGCAATCCCGATCCAGCCCCATTTCGTACAAAGTCCCAGAGCACGTGTTCTGGAATAATTCATGATTCGTTGGCCATGATACCATTGTTCCAGTTGAATGGGGTAATTCGAAATGAATATCTTATATGTATATCTAATACATGTATGGCTTATATATGAAATGTTTCGACTTAGCCCTCAAGGACGACTAACTAGGACTAACAAGATAACTGTAATCTCTGCAGGTATCATTCCTCCCCTATTCGGAAGTGGTGACATACACGGTTGGCAGTGACCACTTAATATCAAATTGGATGCATGCCTGTTTGCTTCTTCCAGTGTTGTTCCTAGCTACTCATCCAAAGACTGCGCTCGAAGACGATGCAACAAATCCTGTATAATAGGTACATCTGCTGCACAAAGCTCTGCGTTTTATTGGTATTGGCACACTTACAACTTCAATCATTGCAACGTCAATGCAGGTTATAGACACCCGCATTTAATCTCACACTGGACTGAAGTTTTATCTGTGGCCATACGCAGATGCGTTACTACTCCTAAGGACTAAGATGACACGCTTGTAAGTGCGCCCGACATTCACACCTCTTCAACCGAAACGAGACTAGCTTCATGGCGGATTGTGAGGGCGGCGATGGTACCTCCCCAGTCGAACTATAGCTCTGCACCTATCATTATTGTTATATTTATATTATACTTATTATGATGAATATTAAAAAAATATTTTAAATGTTAATAGATGATTGGCAATTGTCATAGATGTTTTTGAATATGTTTTTACATTAATATTATTATTTTTTAATTACATTATCGGATTTACCGGTATGCTATCTGATTTATTCTACGTGGCCCGAGTACCCGCGTTTACAAAGACTACTATCTATGCCCGTATTTATAAAGAAATATTGTTGTATTGTACTTTCTTAATAAAGTGATGACAATTGATAAAATCGTCATTCATTTGATTTAATTTTTTGCTTGGGTGGGGATTCTAACTTTCCACAGCGCTAACTACAATTACTGAACTATAAAATAAAAATGGTTCCTTAAGTAGTGATTTTTACCTAAGTACTCACTTTTACTTCTTTATAAGTAAGAACTTCTTACTTCTTTTAACTTTTTACGTCTTTATAAGAAGGGATTGTATGTAAATTACAATTTGCGGAAGGGCGACGTTATGAGAAGAAAACGCTAT
>DWKL01003638.1:0-11305 GCA_018249415.1 Phareas burnsi
ATTAAAATATTAGAACATCAAAAAGCTATCTGAAAATATGATAAAAAAGAAACAATAAATAAATCCTTTATAGAATATCATATAATAAAATAAATGATAACTTATACAATAAGAACGTGTGGTTTGAAATGGCTTCAGCTACACTTGCTATATTAATTTAAAACGATATTTTTCAAGGGAAATACGTGTATTATAGAGTTTTTTCGCCGATTGTTCTCCATAATCGAAATAGCTTACTAGGCGGTGGTAGTTTATTGTCGTTCAAAAATAACTCCAGAAATAAATTACTTTGAATAAAATTATTTTGTTTTGATTTGAATACCCTCATAATCCGCCGTGAAGCATCTTGTGTTTTGGTTGGAGAGGGGCGATTGTCTGGCACACTTACAGCGAGGCGGGCATCTACCTCCGATGGAACTTCAGTTTTGTTTGGGGGCAGATGTGGGGGGTCTATGGGCTACAGATGCCACTTCACATTAGGTAGCCTGCACGCTCGTTTGCTACTCTTCAAAAAACGCACTTTTATGCGCAGTTTAAAGACATCCAAAATTTAGATTGTAGGTATAGAAATCCCTACCCCAGCAATAAAATATTAAAAAGTTGAGGTCATTTTTGTTAGCAAAAGTACCACTTCAACAGTGGGATCCAAAAATAAATCCCCTCAAAAATAAATACCCAATACGCAAGCACAGATATCTGAATAAATTATTAGGTCTCACTCAAATGCAAGAACATAAACACCCAGACCCAGAATAGAAATTCATTTAGTTATATGCACCGTGACTCTAATCCAGACCCGTTGGATAATAGACCGTACATTTTCATATAGCAAGTTCCTCCTATACATTAAAACTTTCCGTAGGGTTAACTACTTAGAATTAGGGAACCTTCCCAACTCGCAGTCGAACTCGAATGTAGAATTTAGTTCAAATAAGCGCATAAGACGATCACGTTTCCTTCCCGTATTGACCGTTTGGATTGCTGCAGTTACTACTGGTTCTCGATTGAGAGTCGAAGTGTGAGTTTGGAACATGATCAATCCATTAACGTCCCACTGCTGGGCACAGGTTTCCTCTCAGGCTGAGAAGAACTAGAATATAGTCTATCACGCAGGCCAAATGCGAATTGGTAGACTTCACATCTGAGAGTTCTTTGTAAAAATTCTCGATAATATATCGAGAACTTTTACAAAGAACTCTCAGATATATAGGTTACCTTATGATGTTTTCCATCACTGTTAAAGCAAGCGATAATTTATTTTTAATACGCGCATAACTTCGAAAAATTAGAAGTGCGTGCGAGGTTCGAACCCCGGACACTCAGATTAAAAGGCTAACCACTAGTCTATCACTGCTTGAGGTGAGTATGGAACGGATACAGTAAATGAGCATGCAGGTTACCCAATGTTTAGTGTCTATAGGTGATGGAAGAGGTCTATAAATCTTTGACAGAACGAAAAGAACCGGAGTTATTATAATCGCCGAAAAGTCCATCTGTCTTACCACATCCTTCAAACACACAGAGAACACAGCGCTCTATTGCTGTTATAAAATAAAAATAGACGGAACGACGGTGCCGTTGCAGTTGAGCCAAAAGTATTACGACAGTCGAATCCCAATGCTTCAATCACTGAAGCAAAATTGAAACCAAAATTCCGTTTTATTTCCTTGTGCGAAATATTTGAAACTGCATAAGCATGTTAGAGCAGTGATAGCCTAGTGGTTAAGATTCCGGCCTCTCGATCTGAGTGGCCGGGGTTCAAACCCCGCACGCACCTCTAATTTTTCGAAGTTATGTGCGTATTAGAAATTAATTATCACTTGCTTTAACGGTGAAGGAAAAGATCGTGAGGAAACCTACACATCTGAGAGTTCTTTGCAAAGTTCTCGAAGACGTGTGAAGTCTACCAATTCGCACTTGGCCAGCGTGGTGGAATATGGCCTAACCCTTCTCATTCTGAGAGGAGACCTCTGCCCAGCAGTGGAACATTAAAGGGTCGATGATGAAGCATGTTACAAGTATCGCCACGACTACAGTATATGAATCTTTTATCTGAAACACAATGCCACCTGCCTACCTTCTGAATGAAATCACTTAGTTACCTACTGCATCATCTGGAGGAGGATGGACTTGTTATTTGAGGCCGACACTCTGAGCCGAAATCAATTTGTTATGCATTTTTCTGTATTTAATTTGTTTGTCCATCCATCCAGTTGACGAGATTGGATCACCAGCTGCCAGTTCATAATAAATATAACATTAGTACGGCCCAAAGGTAAAGTTTGAGCCGAAACGCCAACACGTGCGCAGATGGCGCTTCCGAACTTTAACGTTTATTTTGGTTCTTGAGATTTCGTTCTACGGGATTACACCCTTCCTTGCAGGCGCCTATTATTGGGTATTTTCAATAGAAATAGTATAGACATGTAAGTAGTCATTGCCACAAATGGATATCTGTAATCAATCCCAAATAGAACTGAAGCTCTTCATTGAGCTAGGCTACAGATGTATTGCCATCTCCGAGGACTAAGGTGAAACACCTTTTGTAAATTTAAGAGCCACTTACCACCTCACCTACCTGACATTTTTAAACTATAAAACCGTTACATACCAAAACCACTTTTCGAGTTATGGTCAAAAAGGCATTTTTTTTAAATTTCTGCTACTTAATAACTAGATGTCATATGCAACAAAATCAAAAATAGATCTATCAGAGGATTCACAGATAATGAAACTTTTAATTCGTATTTTACTGATTACGAAAACCTCAAATGTCGAAATTGGTTATATTTTGGATAAAGGTATTTTAGCTTGAAGACGGCAAATAGGTGGTATTGAGCACTAAGTTGAAATAATAACAAACCAACAAACAAATGATTTCTTCACTCATGGCCCCACACTGGGATTCCCTAGGTCAAGATTGACTTACCAGCCCCTGCGGTTATAAGACACATATGTGGTGGTGGTGATGTGGGAGAAACTAGGATTTTGTGAGAAGAGTACTAAACGAGCGGGCGGACCACCTGAAGTTTAGTGCTCTCTGTAGCACATGGATATCCACATCTAACCTAAAACAGGATTGAAGTCCTATCTGAGGTCGTAACTACTCCTGGGAACTAATATGGCCTTCGTGTAAGTATACCTGGCAATGACACCTGACTAATCGAAACAAGATTTGCTTCACGGTGGATTATGAGGGCGGCGGTGGTACCTCTTCTGTCAAACTATAGTTCTGGCATAAGTGAATACATTTTATAATAGGTATAAATTAAATATTAATATTCCTTTTTTTAAGAAATTAGCTTATTTATTTATTAAGTACGGCATTGCCCTCCTTGAGTCAATAGATCCAATAAGCAATTGTACTTACTGACTTAATGTTAGCGTGCGTTATGAAACAGCGTCGCCAAAAGAGAAGTTTTAGCCGAAATATCAACACGCGCACAGATGGCGTTCCCGAACTTTAACGTGCTTTAACGTATATTTTGGTTCCCGATTTTTGTTTTACGGGATAACAGCGGCGGTGTTGTGATTTGGACTTACGAATATCATACGTTAAGTAAACAGTGGAAGGAATTTCGTGTGTGGGCGAGCTTTTGTAGAGGACATTGCGTAAGGTGGAAATAACTTTCTTGAAATGACTTCCAGTCTACGTGAAGCCTAGATGTTTGGGGTTTCCAGAATGTTCTAAAGCGTGGAAAGTTTTCCGATTGCTTGACTAGTGTTTTGGGTTTTGGTTTCATTGACTTAGTAACACGATAGACATTAATTTTCTACAAAAAATCTGAGAAAAACGAATATTTTCTTATATATTCAAATGTCATGTTTCTTAGCAACATAACCGTTTTTACGCTTCTTAATAGATACTAATAGATAATGTCATATTTAAATATAATGCATTTATTATTATTATTATTTTAAATCCCTATACAGTCATAGCCTAGTAGTTAAGATTTCGGTCTCTCAAGCTGAGTGGCCGGGGTTCGAACCTCGCTCGCACCTCTAATTTTTCGAAGTTATGTGCGTATTAGAAATTAATTATCACTTGCTTTAGTGATGAAGGAAAACATCGTGAGGAAACCTACACATCTGAGAGTTCTTTGCAAAGTTCTTGAAGGTCTGTGCAGTCTACCATTCCGCAATTGGTCAGCGTGGTCGGTATGGCCCAACCCTTCTCATTTTGACACGAGACCTGTGTCCAGCAGGGGACATAATGGGTCGATGATCGAAACAAATTATATTTTCGTTCCCGGTTTTTGTTTGTATGGGATGTGATGTGATTGGGATCTATGAATTCCGTAGGTGGGCAGACTTATGTGGGGAACATTGCGTAAAGTGAGTCTTATTTTGAAAGTTATATTTCTTTTGGCGCGTTTGGGAAAAATTACAAGTGGTTTTTTTTTAACTTTTTATAGAACAGAGGTACAGAAGAACAGAAAGAATAAACCAGCATCCGTCTTCAACCTCAAATACAATTCAATTCTTTGTCCATAACTCCTGAATATAATCCATCATTTAGTTGGATTCGTAATACATATTTAAAAATGATATATATAAGTTATTGAGCTCGTAGAGTCTGGCTCAAAGCTTTTAATTGAGGCAACATTAAGATGTCGTTTTTTCAGATTTTTTTGTTTAAAAATATGCACGCCACTTACATTCAAGTCAGCAGAAGTTAAGTTCACTGCAACCCACAGACACCCACGTCTAACCTTAAATAGGACTGAAGCTCTATCTGAAGTAGCACGTAGCTACCTCAAGCACGTAACTTCGAAAAATCAGAGGTGCGTGCGGGGTACTAACCCCGGACCCCCAGTATGAGGAGCCGGCATCTAAACTAGGCTATCACTGCTTTATGTAATGTTATAACCAATGAAATTTCCACATAATGAGGCGTCGATACTGAGCTTCGTATTTGCCACAAAAGCCTAAAAAGGCTGTTTAAACCCTTTTCAAGATTTTTAATAACAGTATGGGTATTCGAGCACGCCCTGAAACAAGCGTAGGCATAAAATACACTCAACTGGATCTCTTGAGACGTGACGTGTGTACGGTTTACCACATAACGGTCGCGATTTGAAATTTGACGAAAATAAATAAAATTCACTTTCTATCGTTCGGTAGGTAAGGCTAACTGTTGTATCAGCAATGTGTATCCTTACTCAAGCAGCAGTGTACAACGTTTGGAGGGGAGGGTAGACGAAAAACGCGAGGACTGATGCTGGTATAAACAGAATAGTGTAGTTATTGCTCCCACAAGCTAAGTGTCGAGTGTTACAGACCGTGCCTTGAATAACAAACACGGTTTCTTTGCTATTCTATGCCTTGATATGCTTTTGTTCGGGATACGCCGTTTCTTCGTGCATAGACTCTACATATGGCCTATTTAGTGTTGGGGGGAACGTTCGTTGATGGCAGTTTAGTGGGAAACGGGTTCTTTTCGCGGGAAATGTGGAGTTTAATCCTAAATATGCTATTCGGCTATCCAAGAATTCCTTTAGGTGGATTCCCTTATACGAAAATGTGAATATGTTCTTCGTTTTATAAATATAAATGCAATATTTCTAAAGGTGATGGAACTCTTAGGGATCGTCTATTACCATTTTGACTACAGCAAACGCACCTGTCTTGTTTTACTCTCCAAGCCACCCATGTGGCTCGCACGCATATGGTGTGTGCCGCCGTAATGAAACACATCTGTTGCGTTGCGCGCTGCACGGGTGGATTGTTTCGAATATTAGCCGCCGCAGTGTTATATAGTGTGTATATCAGTGTTAATTGCGTGAGGTTGGAAAGGGAGGGTGGGGGGGATCACAATGTACCACAAGGGAGGAAATGGGTTGTAGTTAGATATCACCTGTACTTATATTTTCATTGAACGTCGATTTGTAAATCGAATACGGCGCGTGACCTTGCCTCACCGTTATGCCAGACAACGACTATGTTATTTGTATGCCAGTCAGAAACAACCTACAACCTTGATGCCTGTCTGGTGTGCAATAAAGAGGTATTGTATTGTATTTAAAGATAATATTCTGAAAATGTTAAAGATTATTTGTGCCAAAAAGATGCGATTTTGGGTAAGGGAGAGAGACTATAACCTACCCATGTATCTCTAGGGGATGGGAGGGGGTTAAACATTGATAAAACATTACGTGATTAATGCGTGACCCCTATATCTGGCTCACACTAACGTTAAATACAATATAAGTATTATGCAGGTTATTTAAAAACTACCATTAAACCATATCTTTTACATCACATTTATAACACAGTAGATTAAGCTATTATCGCTCTATAACATGTGTAAATAAGTTTACAGCACTATACAACACATAGATTATTTTATCATCAAAATTTGTATTGGAACCCATTAGGACCACCTCAGCCATAATCTAAATGTTTGCAAGACGAATGGCCTCAAATTGCTCAAGTTAAATTGCAAACGCCAGGCAAAACTAGTCCGATTGAATGTTTGCGTTATTCCGCGGATTTGCTCGCTGGAATATGACGAATTATACGCTGAACTCTGGCAATAGCTCGTTATAGCGTAGCGTTTGGATAGCGTGTCTTGGTGGATGGGTATATATTTATATGAGAATTTGAACTTTCTCTATTCGTGATTGAAGGTGGAACGGTCTGTATTTTGACTGCGGTGGCCACCACAGCAATAACAGGGATGTACCTGCTATTGTTTACCCATTATTGTTCCACTGCTGGATATTGGTCTCTTCTCAGATTGCGAACGGTTACGATATATAGGCCATAGTCCATCACGGTACACACCTTCGAGAACTTTGCAAAAAATTCTCTAATGTGTAGATATCTTCACGACGTTTTCTTTACCGTTAAATCTAGGGACAATTAATTTCCAATATAACTTCGAAAAAATAGAAGAGCTAGCGGGATTTGTACCGTGGACACTCAGTGTGAGATACCGAAAATTTGCCACTAGGCTACCACTGCTCTGTTGTCTTTATACCACAGAAATAATAAACTACCATACAGTCCACCTAATGGTAAGCCATCACAGTTCGCCGATAGCTTAATCTACCTCAAACAGGATTGAAGTCTCTGATCTGAGGACTAAGTTGAAATGCCTAGTGTTTCTACCCTGTTAGACCATTTAAACCAGAAAGAAACCATCATATGGCATTGTGATTATGGTTTTTTGGTTATTTTTACAGATTGATATGTATATTTTTATCTGCATATGCAGCGAGTCTTGCATATCAAAATTAACGTTTTCTATACTCAAAACCGTATAGGATCTGATATACTGTGGTTTCTATGAATGCATACAAACACAAATACATAAACACCCAGACCCAGAACAATATTCAAAATTCATTATTAAGATGTTTACCTGGTTAGAAACGTGCCCGGAACGCTCTGCGTGTCAGATCGGTATGATGTTCGCCATTAGGGTCGTTAATTCGGTCATTAATTCGCTGGTGAACGCGGCCTTTCTCTCAAAATGACAAAGGTTAAGGGTTATATCAAAATTCTCCATAATAATGCTATAACTCTTTCTACAGTGATAGTCCCACACTACGATTCTGTGACGTAGATGCCAAGGGGATATACAAATATGAATACACAAACATTTAGATCAAGAACAGAAATTTAAATATATCATTTACATCTGCCAGAACGGAAACCGAACCCAGAATCCTCAGCGGTATGATGACCTTCACGCCGGTCGGCCGATCGTCCTTTCGAGCCATGCCATATTGGTAGATTCCGCACGTTTTTGAGTATAATATTATTATTATATCACGGCGCGGTCACCACACAGATACCGTCTTCGGCCGTAAATCCGGAAACACTTAGATTTCCTCACGATTTTCCCATTTTATAATGGGATGATTAATTTCTGATTAAGAGGTGATAAGTCATTTTATAACGGGATGATTAGTTTCTGAGCAAGTGATGATTAATTTCTGATTAAAAGTCGTTCTCAGACATCTCAGACAAAATTTTGACACTAACTTTTTATATTGTTCATGCATTTTACGTATACCCAAAAGTTGCCCCATTTTGGTTCAAAAGAACTTAATTCACATTCAACTTGCGCAAAGTAAACTCTATGATGGCAGCCTTAAGGTGTATTTTTTCCTTTCAATCTAGAAAGTATAATGATGTGTACACACTGACGTCAAAAGAAGTTGCTTATTCTAAACTTTTAGGCCTCTCTTCGGTTAGACTTTCGTTTAAAAGAGCTACGGGTCATGTCAACATGTCAAGTGGGTGGGTACAGTTCGCTTTAAAATGTTTCTTATTTTTTTTTTGTCTTTTGGAACGTAATATGGATTGCATTGAATCGAATAATTCATGTTATTCGATTCCAAATCGTGGATTGATTGGTTTTATAAAAAAATAATTTAATTTATTCTTTTGAAAACATCCTACATACTTTTGTAATCATAACAGATTTTTTTTTGATTAATCAATAAAAAAAGTACTTTTTAACCACTTATATGATTGAGTTAAAAATCATTACAAAGTAAAAAAATATTTTTATGAAATGTTGGTTAAATAGATTGATATAAAGTCGTCGCTTTAAAATACTTAAGAAGTAGTCGCTTTAAAAAACTTAAGTAAAGTTCTAATAATACATATGCGATCACTTGATTATGAAGTGATCTGTCTCCGAAGCTGGTATGAGCGCCGACTTCGCTCGTTTAAACCATATTTACCGGTTGAGCCATCGAGTGCCATCTTGGTGTTCATCCATAAAATATATATCGGTTCTCCTGTAAATATCACGTCAAATGAAAGGAGCTTATGGATTGAGAGGAGACTTACCACGCACCAAGAAATAACCTCAGCAAAAGTTGACCATTTTCAAGTATTTTTCTTTTTTTGCAATTTCAAATAATCGCTACATTTGTTTGGTTTTTATTGTGTCTACAAATTTCTGTTACTTTTTAGGCAAATTTTATAAAAAGTGGCTTACGTCGTAAGTGTATGTATTGGAAAAAGTAACGTACCCTACGTCACTTTATACACACACACACACAATACATACACTTTATATTACAAAATATAAAAAAAAACTTTTTTAATTTAGATTTTCTTTCTATTTTCTTATCGTCTGTAATAAACATATATATTTATAAACAATATATTTGTAGTAGGTTACTGCAAATTGTGTAAAAAACATGGATGATAAATGGAGTTTTTTAATGTAATACCATATTATACATGTTTTCCCTAAAAAATTAAATATTGCTTTTTATCAATTTTTTTTTGTATTGACCATATTTTAATTAATTTAAGTTTAATCTTTTTTACATCTGTTGACTGAATAATCCCGAAAGCAATATTACCACTTTTACTGAAGTTTTTTATAGTTGATAGATCATCTCTCAATGTATAAGCACCTTTAGCTTGACGCGGTATTTACGGAACACCCGATATGTACGCGACGGATTGAGAACCTTAGGAACTTCAGATAATACCACTTACAGTAATCTATATTGTGGAAAGCGAGTAAGCAGTGATAGCGTACCGATAAGATTTAGACTTCGCACACCGGTGATTCGAGTGGTGAGAGAGTGGTTTACACCCTGGTTCGATTTCCAGATTTTATGGTAGATGGTAGAACTATAGTTCGTCCGAGGAAGTACCACCGCCGCTCTCACAATCCGTGAAGCAGTTTTTGTGTTTCGGTTGGAGAGGTGCGGTTGCCGGGCACACTTACAGCGAGGCGACCATCATAGTCCTCGGGAGTAGCGACGCATCTATGCACGACCTCAGGCAGAACTTCAGTTTTGGATGAAGTTAAATGTAGGTGTATATGGACTGCAGCGACCACTTTACAGCAGGTGCCCTGCACGCTCGTTCGCTACTCTCCGAATATAAAAAAAAAATCTGGCAGATTTTTCGAGGTTTTGAGCGTATTAGAAATAAACTATTGGTTCAACGGTGAAGGAAAATTTGGCGACAAACAAATCACATGCGAGTTCAGCGTGAAATTCTAAAAGGTGTGTGAAGTCTATCAATCTGCATTTGCCCAATGTGGTGAGCTATAGCCCAACCCTGTCAATCGAGATGAGACCCATGCCCAGCAGTGGGGCAGTAATGGATTAATGATGAGAATTATATACTGTAGCCGCTCACATATTAACCTTAGTCCCATTATTGTTCCACTCCTGGACATGGCTGTCGCTTTTGAGTGACAAATTTGGGCTATGGTCCACCATGCTGGCCAAGTGGGGATAAGTGAGCCTAGTACGCTGGCCAAACGCAGAATGGTTTCACCCTAAAAAGATTCTATAGAAAGTATTTGCAGCCATACTAGTTTGAAGGACAACAAAGATTTACTTTGAACTTGATATAATTCGCTCCTCCCACGCGTCATTCCACCAAACTCCATTCTGTATTGCAAAAGCAACGCCCACAGTTCCAATTATCGACGCTCCTCACTTCTGATACTTTCATAACTCGTGAGAATATCTATAAATAAACAGCATTGATTCCACGGCGAGTAGCACTTTGATCAATGTTATTGATAACATCACTATTTTGATACTTAAGTACATTCAATATTGATTTTATAGTAAAGCAGTGACTGCCCAGTGGTTATGATTCCGTGCGCTCACGCTGGGTGTCTGGGGTTGAAATCCAACACGCACCTCTGATATTTCGAAATTAAGGGCGTATTAGAAAATAATTATCATCTGCTTTAACAGCGAAAGGAAACACGTGAAAACCTACATTATGATTATGATCAACCACATCTGGGGAAACAACTGAAGTTCGTAAGTAATTTTATTTTGACAGTAGTTTTTATCAGTACTACTTTTAATAGTAAAAGGAGTAAACGAGCGTGCAGTCCATGTGGAGGTGAGTGGTCACTGCAACCCATTTCTAATCAACACCAACGACGAGTAACACAAACCCCTATCTGAGGTTGGCCATAGATGCGCTGCTACCCCTGAAACACTTTTTTATACGAGAATAGTAACGAACGAACTGATGAAAAATCAGAGGTGCGTGTGGTATTCGAATCTCGGACCTCCAGTGTGAGAGGAGTTTTGGAACCTAGGAATCACTGTTAATAATGTTTGACTGCACGGAATGTTTAAGCAGGTTTAAATTTTACTCGTAGATATTATTAAAACTGGACATATTTTATGGTTTTTCGGAAAATAGAAACATTTGCCACTCGTCACAATGCTCATCATCGACCCATTAATGTCCCACTGCTGGGCACAGTTCTCCTCTCTGAATGAGAAGGGTTAGGCCATAGTCCACCACGCTGGCCAAGTGCGGATTGGTAGACTTCACGCACCTTCGA
>DWKL01003639.1:0-11305 GCA_018249415.1 Phareas burnsi
CTTATTGAGAGTATACATATATTATTATTATGTAAATACTATACACATATTATTATATATATCATGGCTATTATCACATATTCAAAATAATAGATACATACATATATTAATTTAAATCGTATGCGCAAATAAATATATTGTAATGCACATTTCACACAAATTTTCAATTTAACATACCTTTGCTTCCTGTTTCCATGGTAGAATAAAAAAATAACCGTCTAATGTATAATGAGTATTTTAAATAGGTGACAAACAATATAGATTTGTAAGATTTTTGGTAAGTTCAAGAATTAACATAAAATAAGCTAGTTATGAAAAGAATTACTATAGTAAAGGCATTGATCATGAAATTGTACAGTTGTATATATGAAAATCAAATATTTACAGCTAATGTCAAATAAATTAATCAACGTACCTCTTCATCCCTAATGTCTTTCAGTGTATAAGAAACCACAGTAATTCCCATGTTGATCAGATCACTGGAGGCTACCTCAAATACCTATAAAAAATATTTATGATATTATTTAGATCCCACATCTCCTGTAATTAGATTTACTTCAGTCAGTAGTCATTATGTAGAGTACTGATAATGCTGCATAGATTTTTTTTAATGTGTTGGTTACAGAGGCAGAATTGAATGGAAGTATGAATCAGTGGATATCATTATGACAAAAGTGACAGTACTCATACAGTTTCTTTAACATACATTTATTATTCGTAATAACAAAAATATTGTGTCTATATACCTTTTTCGAGAATATTTTTCTGTCCTTGTATATTTCTTCCACTGTCATAGATCCCATAATAGCACGCTGGTGACCTTCGAGGGTTACGAGGGCTATGTGTTGGATCTCCTGCTCTGATTTGCCTAAAAACTGCTCGCAAGCTGAGAGCAACATTTCAGCATTTTGACCTTGAATCTTGACCTGAAATTATGTGAGTAATTCGTTTTTACTAGCAAATTTTATTAAAATATAATTCTATCAACCTCCGAACAAATTTCTGAACATAAAAGATGTACTCTTTTTGTACAGTTAAAGGAGAGATTATTGATATTATGAAAGTATTGTTTATTCCTACTACAAATGTTTTCAGGCCTTTGAAGTGATAAAGCCCATAATGAGCATGTATTTTCTCTTAATATGAAGATGTGAACCATAGTCCACCACTCAAACTAAGTCAGAATTAACAGACTTGAATTACATGGGAGTTTAAACTATGTAAACAGTAAAAATTCAAACCACTAGGTTATCACTATTGTACTTTAATATCACTAGCAAGGTTTACTGTTATATGTAATTACAAACAAATATATCAACAAAAATTCAAGGGCTCAATTTCCTATATATTAATAATGTTACACAGTTGATGAAAAACAAAAAAAACATTTCAAAAATTGCTCTATCATAGTCTTATACAGGTCATTAAAGATCATTTTGGTAACCCAATCCTATTTGGAAAAATAGCAGACATCTATTCTATAGGCTGGATAAACATAAAAATAATTTATATATTATATACTATGCCAGTAATGTTAATAGTTTGGTGAAGCAACCCTTTAATATTACTAGCATAGAATATGGGTTTACATTGATAATACTATACATACCTGAGCAATTCCAGTGACAGAAATGGGCACGCCTTGGCTTGTGTATACAGTAGGTGACTCAACCTGCAGCGTCATAGTGTTCAGTGATATCCTCTGAACGCGCTGGATTGCAGGCCACACGAAGGCGCGCCCACCTGGCACTAGCAGTGGCTTGGAGTAGCAGCATCCTGTATAATTCATATATAATAATATTTGCATAAATGTAGTTCCATTATGAAGACACAGAATGTGAATATTGAATTTGATCAAAATTCACAGATAATATGTAAGAGTGAACGAGTGACTCATCCTGATCAATTGGATTAATTACTGTAATTACATAAGTGGCCTCTCGTGGGATGACACAGAAAACTATGTACCTATGTAGCCATTGTAATAAATGAATGGAAAGACAGACAGGACAGTAAAAGTTAGCTACTACTTATTTAGACATTATATTGTTCTAACCTCAGGTAGTTATTCTTTTCTTGGTTTCTTACATAGAGGATTGAACTCAGTACCTTCTGCATAGCACACCAAAAAAATAACCACTGTTTTATATAGAAAATACTTTTAAAATATGTCTCAATTAGAAAATTTTAACAAATATACACAGATATATTGTTATAAAAGTGTAAAATAATTTCACAATGTAGTGAAATTAAATAGGATTCACACAGTTTTCAAGGTAACTTCCATACCTAACAGCTTGTTATTGTCTAACTCCAAGAAATTTACTGATAAGATTGTATGAAGATTACAGAGTAATCATGACATTTTACAGAGATACCAAGAACAATTTTAAGACTCCAACATAAAGAATACTCAAACAAAATTTCTTTCATTCAGTTTTTCCTTAAGGAAAACCTACTATAAAACTATATTATAGTGAGTTTTGATTTAGTATGTAGTTTTCATAGCATATTGTAAGCATGATTACAAAGATTTTTTTAAGATACATATTTCGCAAGTCCAAAATTCAGTCCCTTAGATCTGTGTACGAAGTATAAATATTTATACGAAAAATCGCAGTACTTGTGTGCTAAAAATAGTTCATGAGGCATCCACTTGGAAACAAAAGTAATATAGATACATTGTATTTTTTAGCAAGTGATTTGTTATTACTTTTCATTACATAATTATTATTATTGACATGGAATATATATAATACCGTGAAATTGATGAACATTTAATATTACTTAGTCTTATAATTAATTCATTAGCATCAGTTTTTGTCAATTTTCCACCAATAATCTGTATTTAGTTCCGGGCTAATAACATGTTCTACAATAATATTTTAACAACCTGATTGCTAATATTATATTATTATAATCGATTTAGTGGTTTTTATTTTTTAAACAAAATAATATGAGCGGCAGGTACTTAAAAGCATCACGGTATAACTTACCTGATACTACTAACGCTTCATTCGGACCACAAGTCACAAAACCCCAAGTCATTTTTACTTGTTTTTAGAAAAAAATAATTATAGTTTTAAATAAATCTTGTAAACGAAAGAAAATCATAAAATTGACTAATCAAAACATAAATCGGCTTCGGAAATGGAGGGGTAAGGGTAAACTGCAGCCACAGATATTTTAGGCGATGTTGCCAGGATATTACATCTTTATTAGATACATGCATAGACTATACACAGATATTTAAATATGCGTACTTGTTTTCTTACCTCGGCTCCTCTATGCATGGATTGGTGTACTGAACTGGTAACGTTGCAAAACTGTGAAACAAAAATTATAATGTTGACAGTTTATTGGCAAGCAATCTCCTGGATGCAAAGTTATTTTGACTTTCACATTATTTTATTTATGAAAACGGAAATTGCTCGGAGTCTCATCCCTCTCTTTGATAATGGAGTTGCTGTGACTGAACTCAAAACGAATAGTGCGTTAATTAGTCGTAGTAGCGGTACATAGCATCAACGTTTGAACTGTTTCAAATGTGTTAGCGTCGCATTAGAATTTACTCTCAAAAATTACTTTTCGTAAAAAGATGTAAATATACATAGATACATAATATTATTTTAATAAAATATTTCCGAGTTTTATTAGCATACCTCTTTTAAGGTATTATATTATCCTTTATTATTACATATTACAATCATAATAAAATATTTCATAGTTGTTCACGAGTCACTGAAACGTATACAATTTTTATTGAGAATGTGCTTATCGACCTTTGTGAAACCTTAAATAAAATATTTTCTAATAACAGCCAATTTTTGTTTTCAATGAACTACGAGACGAGAGAGATAGTATTATCCATTCCTCATAATGAAGAATTATTCATAGAATGGCAATACCAGAGAGAACAGAGCGATGGTCTTCAGACTTCAATTTATAATTTTATACTCACAAATAACTTGTTATTTATAAATTCATTTTTAAATATCTAAACTGGAAATTGCTGAGTAATGGGTTATTAAATATTTATTTAATAATAAATACATAAGTAGTTTATTTTCAAAATACATGTCAAATTAAAAAAAATATTTTTTGTCTTAAGATGTTTTTAAGGTTGGTCAAAGTATTTGATAGATATTTAGTTTTACATGTTTGTTTTTTGCATGTTGTCAGCAGGTCCTGTGAGATAGCCTTGGAGCAAGTCAGGTTGCTTCTGTACAAAGAGTGCGACATAAGGGGGAGAAAGGTGTTATTTGATTCTTCTACCATCGAAAAGGTTCCAGCTAACAAAAATGACAAACCAAACATCTTGCAGACTGACAAAATCCCCTGTATTGTCGAGGTGTCAGGAGGGTTCACTTACTTGGTAAGTCATACACAGTAGTTGAATATATTAAATTTATTCATCATCGTCCCATTGGTGTACCACTCTAGGACACGGGTCTCCTCACGGAATGAAATGTCTATCATGCTGGCCAAGTGTGGATTGGTAGACATCACACATTTTCGAGAACTTTACAAAGAACTCTCAGATGTATAAGTTTCCTCACTATGTTTTTCTTCAGCATTAAAGCAAGTGACAATTAATTTCTAATATGCAAATTCAATTTCTTAACCTATTAATTTTTAGATGTACAGATCAGTGCATGAAACTATAAGTGTACAAACCAACCCTAGGTTGTACTAACCCTAATTTACTATAACTAGCCAATACTTTATATTGTTCTTTCTTGGTGGCAATTGCTTCATGATCCAACCATACATTAACCAATTAGTAACATGAAAAACCTGCAATACAATCATAATTACATTTTATGTATAATATACACATATATCCGATGGCTGGATATCGACATTTATTTGCAATCACTTGAATAAACGATAGTGTTCGTGCATCACCATGGGACATGTACTACATCAATTTTCAAGCCTAATCATTTAGACCAAAATGCGATTGGAAGATTTGTCTAATGACGACCAAAAACACTACTTAGGTATCAACTAAGGGCTGAATCATTTAGACCAAAATGCGTTTGGAAGATTTGTCTAATGACATGCAGAAACACTACTTAGGTACCAATTAGAGAGCAGAATCATTTAGACCGAAATGCTTCTGAAGGATTTGTTTAATGGCGACCAGAAACACTACTTAGGTACCAACTATAGAGCCGAATCATTTAGACCAAAATACCAATGTTGTTTTTCAATCTGTCTATTTATATGACGAACGGAGTACTTGTCCCATACATTGGCTGGACCTTGCTGACTAATTTTTCTTTTCGCAGTATTTCAGTTAGGAAGCCCATGTTTATCGGACAGGATTTTCTTTAGATAATGCGTTAGATCTCTGAAAAATAAGTCAACCTGTCAACACATAACACATTTATATATGTGATCTTCTTATTTTATAACACAGCTATCTAAATTACTACATCTCTAACATTTGAAATACAGCTAATTTTATACGGGCATATCCAAAGAAATAAAAAATTTCAAACTAAGATGCTAAGAACTATTACGAGTTCGACGTTTGAAAATCTTAGCAGTACGATTTGCTAAAACATCATATGCTGCCTTGATCTCCCATTTCTTCGATTTTTATAATGTATAATTAACTTATTATTATAAGTTACTCGCATGATATATAAAAAGTGACGTATTTAGAAATAAAGTAAGAAAAATATGCAAAAACTCTGCTACTATTGTTGTGACTGAATGAGTGTTTTCCCAAAGACGGTCGCCGATTTCAAGATTATTTCGTTAATATTTATCATGGCTAACAAGAACTTTGTATGTCACAGTCCTTTTAGCAGCTTGTCAGGTTCAATATATCGTCTTTTGTCTGTGTGGCTATTGTTTTGCATGTCAAATGTGAAGAATAATTAAAGGCAGCTTAATACTTGAAATACATTTAGTTTTACTTTGCGATGATGTCAGTCTTCCATCTGGAAAATTTTCATTGATCTAAAATAAATAGAATGTCTAATGCACTTATCTTAATACGACCTTGATTGCCATAAATCTAGTTCCATGCGGCCTTGAGCCCATAATTTTTTATTCGCTATAAAACATTTTGATGGCCTGCTTCCCCTTACATGTGGTTAGGATGAGTCAATCAAACAGATATATTAATTTTATACGTGTTTTGAGACGCAACGGCTAACGCAATGGCTTTGAATGTTAAAATGAGAAGTTGCGTTACAGTTAAAACAATCATTTCAATTGAATGTAGTTTCATAAAAACTAATCCTAAATATATTGATATTGATAATAAGTATTTTACTTGCTGCATTTTTAAGAACAAACCAATGTTCCGATCAGGTTTATTACAAAGAACGCTCTATGTTGGTTTATTTAAGATTATTTCTCTAAACATTGGTGAGATTAACGCGATATTTGTGTGAAATAATAATACAAACTAACTGTTGCACAGTTGGAACATGCAACAACATGATTTGGATTTATGATTTCCTAAATGTTTTTAGCCTAAATAATCTTAAATATATACCTAACTATCACCTGCATCATAACGGTTTATGAATAACCACTAGATATTATAGAATCGAATATTAGGTAACTTAGATAAAAAGATTTAATACCTAGTTTGTTACTATAATTTTACAACTTAAACCTATTGTAAGTAAAATATTCATTTTGAAAAATGAGATAATCAATAAAATCTGTTACGTTCAGTGATAAGTATTTTATGTAATAGAATTCGCAAACGAGTTGCAAACTACCTGATTTTAAGTGGTCACTGCCGCTCCTGGACACCAGTTACAGACTTTATAGTTGTATATATAGAAAAGGAGTCCTTCTCAAAGTCGATCACGCTTGGCCACGTTGCCATTCCTGATAACCAAGATAGAACGCCTCTAAATAGTAAATCTGTCTTAACACCACCTTCTAAGCAGAACCCACCACCTCTACAGCGCTGTAATATAGCAGAAATACGCGAGGTAGTGATGATCACCAATGTACTCTGTTTTCATTCATATTCCATGAATTATAAGTGAGCAATTACCTTACGAGACGGCCTTATAATAACAAACTCTCAATTTCGGGTTAACGAGCGACGTGTAACAGATCATCCTTTGACGCAGACGCATTACGTTGAGTTGTTAGATAAGCTCGGACATCCGCCAACAGAGAAATTGCAAAAACACCTAGACCTGGATCACCTCGAAAGCGTTGAAATGACGTTTTAAAGAATTTGCATCCACGACATAACGCGTTGGACACGTGTAAATATAGCCGAATGTCCTCGCCATTGACTCGGAGGAAGTGTGATGGATTTGCGCAGATCTAGATGTCGATTCGTCGGCCTCCACGGAGTTGGGCGGTTGTTTTCGATAAAAATGTCAGTGGCGGTTGGCACGACAACGCCGGTGGACGCATTTAGCCTGGCTCGCGGCCAAGCTCGGTGCATAGCACACGTCCCACGTCCCAACCTCCCCCTTGCCCAGTCCCAAGGTCATCCTAACCATCGATTTCGGCGCATTGTCTCTTCCAACTTTCGGGTTATATTATGACGCTGTCATCATTTGCCATCCAATTTCAAAGTAGGTGAAATTAATGCACTAAAAGATTGAAAGACAAACACTTCCGTTATTTAAAGGAAAGATAGTCAAGAACTTAACACTAAATGACTAAACGTCAATTCTTCGTTCTGACGAATTATATTCAAATATTTAAAATTCGAAACGTAATCAGTCAAAATCCAAAGACCTATTTCAAGAAGAATGTAGCTAATGACGTGTACTCAGATCATTCATCTGGAAAAAATGTAAAGAAAGATTATATTTACCTTGAAACAAACAGCCGTACCTGTGACCTAGTCCAGGGTTTCAGAATGTCACGGCTTCGTTTCATTCCACCTATGTGTCAGGTGACATTTGTCGTAATGCTTTCCGATGTAGGCCGTTAGTTGCGCCTATTTGCGTATAATTCGTTTGTGAGTATGACGCCAACCTGTGTTTCTTACGTTATGTAATTACACGTAAATTACCGCAATATAGGTTAATACACATGTAAAAGCTAATTTTAACTGAGTATTTATTCTTCGTTATATAATTTAATGCTGGTTTTAATCTGAATTTCAATGTGATATATAAATGTCCAGAAATATGTCAGCCAACTAAACCATACACGGATATATTAGTGGTCATATATTGAAAGAAATAGTTGGTGACTACCAGTTTTATAAGTAGAAGAGTCTAAACAATAATTTGAGGACGTAGAGAGATATTGACGAGTTAAAGATGCGAATCGTTACAAAACTAAAGTTAGTTTTGTAAGCATAGCTTAAACAGAATCTATTTGACTGATGTGTTACCAGAAATCTGTCGGCTAAAACCATAAACAGTTTAGAGTTGTCCTTATCTAATAGCGATCTTCAACTACAATCGTAATGTCAGTTGACTTTATAATGAAACGATTTGTTTTTTTTATTTTGCTGTACGTGTTGAACATTGTGCTGCAAATCAATAATCACTTAAACAATTCCGGTGCAGATAGGTAGATAATACAAGAAAGAGAATATAAGACGCCTCACTTTTTAAGCAAGGTTAATTAAAATAATACTCAATTCCATCCCATTCCATTTCCAGGTTAACAAATACAATTGTTAACAAGTTTTCCAATTGACCTCCCTCATTTCGACATCTCATGTCCAATCTCAATGCTACCATCTTCACTTGTTTTTTTAACTGTCAACTTTTTTATTCCACTTTCTTTTTCAGCCAGTAATTTTTACACGTTTAAGCACTTATTTAATAAACAACCTCCTTTTATTTTACACCGAGGATATTTTGCCTTGTAATAAATTATAAACCTAACAAGTATCTTGTGTATGTCTCACGATAAGCAGTGGAAGCAACAAACGACTATGCAGTCCAACTGACGTTAAGTTGCCGCTGCCGCTCGTAAACATCTCTAACTGACACGAAATAGGAAAATCGCGCTTGATCATAGTTACGTTGCTTCTAAGGTTGAGGAGGATACTAATCTCATCTCTAAAACCCGAACACGGCACCGCTAGTTACCTAACTTTACATCAATATTATAAGGTAGAATTAAGTGTGCGGTTGTGCACACTGCAGTAGAACCTCGAAGCGTTTTTAAGGTAAACACTTTCAACTTTATTCGACTTTTTTCTTAAGACTTAAGACTTTTATAAATGGTAGAACGTGGTGGTTCGGCTAGAGAAGTATCACCGCTGCCCTCAAAATTCGCCGTTAACCAATTCTTGTATTTACTTGGGAAAGTGTGGTTATCGGATGCACTTACGAGCAAAGCGATCATAGTCCTCAGGAGTAGTAATGCATCTACTTACGACCTCGGATAGGGCTGTCTGACATTAGATGTGTGTCCATAAGCTGCAGTACCACTTGATATCATGTGGTTTGCTCGGTTGTTCCTCTTCTAACGTAAAAAAATACTCTTACTTGATGTGTACATCTTTCCAGGTGACCCCCGGGGCGCCGGCCGGCCGCGAGCTGGTCCGCGGCGACATCATCGCGAAGATCGACGACTACGACGCTCGCGACCTGCGACACGAGGACGCACAAAACCTGTTCAAGAACGCGCCTAAGCAGATCAAATTGGTCGTGCAAAGGTAAAACTGTTTTGTCAATGTAGAACAGTATTTAATCAGTAGCCGTTAAAATAGTTTCAGTCTCGATACTGTTATGTATATTATGATTGGGTGTCGCAGTAAATGGTGTATTGTCTTTTAAATGTAAGTCTATAAAAGTATGCCAATATTAGTGGAGTAATTTAATACGCTTTAATTATATCAGGTCGTTATTCTTGTATTACTTTAGATGTTGTACTTAAAGATTAAGAACAATAATTTTCATTTTGGACATAATAATATTTTTATAAACTTTCGCGACTCGGTGAACTCTAACGCGCTGTATTATAGTTTAGATCATGTTCATAAAGAGACAACTATTTTTATTCTTTGTTGTTATTTAAGGAGTCAACATAAAATGGCTTTTGTATTGGTCAATCAATTCGACGACTGGTGCTAAAATTTCAGATGCAGCTGGTATATTATACCTGGATTGGATATGTGAAAAAAATATATTTTATTGAACAGTTGTGATGAAGGCAGGATATATAATTTCGTGCACAAATACAATCTACGGTTTAGATAATATGATGGTACATAGTTAGTAGAACTATAATTCGACCGTGGAGGTACCATTGCTGCTTTCATAATCCGTCGTGAAGCAATTCTGGTTTTTTCCGTTGGAGAGGTGTGGTTGAGGTTGTACACTTACAGCTGAGGTGACCGTTTTATTCCTCAGGAGTACTGACGCAATTCCGTACAACCTCAAACGGAACTTCGTTCGTCACAGCAGATGATAAGGGCGGGGGTGGTACCTTCAATTGAACTATAATTCTATCATCTGTTAAATGTACTTATGTAAACATTGCAAATGTTTCGGTTTTTTAATATTTAAACTGAATATTTATAACCTCTTTTTATATACTGCATTGAGCACTGAGTGTAGATTTTTTATCTAAGAGTTCAAACTATAGTTCCACCTGGTTTCCAGTTCCAGTTCCAGTTTCCAGTTCTGGAGAGTAGCAAACAAGCCTGCAGGCCATCAGTAACTTAGTGGTCACTGCAGCCCATGGGCACCCGCGTTTAATCTCAAACAAAACTAAGTTCTGTCTGAGGTCGCAGATACGTCACTACTTTTGAGGACTAAGGTCGTCGCTTCCATGTAAGTACGCTCGGCAACTACACTTCTCCAACTTCAACATAAACTGGTTCACGGTGGATTATGAGGTCGGCGATGATACTTCCCGAGATGAACTATAGTTCCACCTCCTTCAAAATGTCAATCTTTTTACATTTGTAAACGAGTAGAGGCGGGATTTTCATACAAAACATTGGTTTAAAAAATCCACAGATTATATTTTGTGTTGCGTTCACGAATATTTGGCATTTGTATTCTGTTTTATCTGTCAAACTTTCGAGTCGATGGTCTTCAAGTTTTCTGGCGGCTTATTATTGTATTTTACAGTTAGGTAGCCGGATCAAATAAATAATTCACGTGTGTTCAAAAAAGGGCTAACGTTTACATGTCTTGTATGGAATCATCCGCCTTCAAAATACAACAATGACTTCATTAAGAAAGGGCAAAATGAAAATATATTTTTTTTACTTTAACAATATAAAGGGTGACAAGCAACTTTCATGTATGAACCTAACCTAACCTAACCTAACCTAACCTAACCTAACCTAACCTAACCTAACCTAACCTAACCTAACCTAACCTAA
>DWKL01003640.1:0-11305 GCA_018249415.1 Phareas burnsi
CGTGGGTACCATGGCCACATACAAAGACGAGCACATAAACGCCCAAACCCAGAACAGAAATCAAAATTCATCATGTAGACGTCGGTCTGGCCGGGAATCGAACGCGGACCCCTCTGAGTATCGGACTGGTATAATGACCGCAGCGCTACGCGCACCATCAGATATACAATATTCGATATCAACTCATCATATATTTTAAACTATTAATAATCATGCATGCTCATGGCCTAATTGCAAAATTAGGTAAGCTATGACGAAATTTACACTCGCATCATAATGACGTAATTACTCCAGCGGGAATATCATGACTATTACTTACTAACTATTTACTGGTACCGTAAAATGAGAACATGGAATCATTATGTGCTAATAGGCGTTTGTTTTACCACCCACGTGAAGCGAGCGACGAGCGATGCGATGACATAGCTGATAAAAAGTATCCTGTGATCTATAGAAAATAAAAGACCGACTGTTTTCAGTAAGCTTGCAACTGATTTCTATTTGCAGTCTATTGAGACACCTAAATAGAGTAGTAATAGAGAAAACCCTTGATAATTTAGAGCAAGGTTTTGTTATTTTTATAGAAACAATAATATTGTTATAGATTGACTTTTACATATTCGTGGTGTGACAAGTCAGTTGCAATGCTCCCTGCATTGCAAAGTATTTTATTTTATCCCTCATGTCTTCCCTCCCATCATTCATAAAATAATAGTGGTCGTCATCAAAAGGGACGTTTAACAAATGATACGACGTACTTCTATTGTTAAACCTTTTGTTATTTTGCTCTTACTGTTCTCTGTCTATTCATAAAAAGTCAGAACTATCAAAGCTAACAGTTTCGATTTTGATCTCTACGATACAATCGCAAAGCGTATTTTTGTATGAAATCCACACAATGATTTGTATGTTTCATTTCCCATCAATGAAATGTGTACGGCTAATAAGTCACATGTGTATAATTATTATTTTATTGCCTGCGATCCGAATGCAAGTCATGACCGCTCGTGTTTGAATGCACCTTTTTTGTTCTTCGTCAACGTATCGAAGTTGTCGTTTTCGTTTTTAGAACACCGTGTTGTTTTGTTTGTTGGGTTGCTTATTTCAACAATTTTAACTCTATGCTCACGTACTACTTGCTCCGGTGTCATTTTCAATTACCGGTGTTGATTCTTAGAAATTTAAACACTCATGTTTTTTCATGAGCGAACTAGCGTGCAGGCCACCTGCTGTTAAGTGGTCACTGCATCTCATGGGCACACACATCCAACTTCAAGGACTGAAATCCTGTCCGAGGTTGTATGCGTCACTACTCTTAAGGAACGAGATGGTCGCCTAGCTTGTAAATGTGCCCGGCAGCCGCAGTTCTCCAAATGACACACAAGATTTGCTTCACGGCGGATTGTAAGGGCGGCGGTATCTCTCCTGTTAAACTTAAGTTCTACCACCTATCTAAATATTTATATCATGTCATCTTGATACAGATATTTAGATAATCGAGTTTGGTCTTCCACAACTGTACCACTTTCTGTGTATTTGTGGTCCCAAGTCTCCTCACGATTAACAGTGCATTCATGATTGACTTCAAGCGGACCTGTTCTAGACTAATCTGCTTTAAAAATATATATCCAGGGACTACAAGTGATCACGGTTACGGTACGTAAAGTAATTATGCATAAAACGCCTCGGTTGAGACTATATGCCTACGTATTTTAGAGTTAACCACCGCCATAATCTTTTTACATTTTCATGAATTCTCGATAATATTGAATATATTATTTTCAAATCAAATTGCATTTTTTCATTCAAATTTTCAAATATCTTGTCTTCGTAAATGGTAAAGAAATAAATAAATCGTATATGTTTAATTCTAAAAGCCGTACCTACTGCAACAATTCTAAACTAAGAGTATGCTTTAGTAGAGATTAAGACTAAAAAATTAAAACAGAAGACTAAAAAATTAAGACTAAAAAATTAAAACTGAGATAAGGTAAACAAAGGATAAAGGTAATTAATGTGCTAAGACGTCATAGTGCGAATACGAAACAAACCAGCTTGAAATCTTCAATCTCTTAGTCACCATGTTCGAAGAATTCATCTGAATCCGATTCCGATTTTCATTGATACTATGGTATTTCATTACGGTGTGATGTAGCATAGAGCGTCATATAAACAATGCACCAAATCATATTAATTACACGGGAACAACAACATTGATTTGCATAAAATATTATCTGTCACGATCAAACGGCTGAACGGCGTGTTTCCTATGCTTTCATTTATCTGGTAATGTTTTGCGCGGACGTCAGCGTTCGTTTTGTTGTCCATTGATAGCGATCGACACGTGACCTATTGTGCCTTGGCTCGCGACTCGGGCTCGCCTTTCCAGCTTGGGGATCGGGAACAAAGTTCTGGGTCCCAAGACTGAGGGTGCAAGGCACGTGCACTTCATTATTTTCGCGCCAAAATGTCCCGACATCGCTTTGTTACGAGATTAGGCGTGAGGCGGGCGAGCGTTTAACGCGACCTCTATTTTTGTTGAATACGTACCTCCTCATAATGTAATTAATTACTAGTGGCATCGGTTTTCTACTACGATAACGCATTTCACGTTAAATTTGTCATTTTTTTTGTAGATGTAGCAAATTAACATGCAGCCCAGCTGATGATAAGAATGCCGCCAGTAGACATTCGTAATCGACGGTAAATATAATTGGAGTCGTCCTTGAGATCAGCTATAAATGTGTTGCTAAACCTAACACTTCATTATTATCTCTCCCTTACCACACCCTTCAAAACACAGCAGAATTTAACACTACTGCTATAAGGCAGAAATAGGCGTGACGGTTTCGCTACTTTTATATGTTATATTTAAAAGTTTATTTGAGAGAGCTGACATCCATAAAAACATTACGCCTAAAAGGTGAGGTTGGATGTCAGTGTCCATGGGCTGCACTGAACATTTAACATCAGGCGGCTTGCATCCTCGTTTGCTACTCTTTAGAACTAAAGTTCGTCCGGGGAGCTACCATCACCGCCCTCATAACCCACCGTGAAGCAATTCTTGTGTTTCGCTTGGAGGTGCGGTTGCCGTACACTTAAAGCGAGGCGATCATCTAAGATGATCTCAGTTGTAGTAACTCATCTACGTGCAACCTTAGATAGGACTTCAGTTCTAGTTGAGATGATGTGGGTACTACAGTCCTATTTGACCCATGTGAGTGCCTATGGTCTTCACTGAGCATTTAACATCAGGGAACCTGCACGCGCGTTTGCTCCTTTTCGAACATAAAAAATAACACCCAATGTATTGTGTAATGCTAATAGTAATACTGCCTCTTCTCTTCACGCACCCGGCTACCTGACGATGAGTAATCATCGTTTATGGGTTTTTGCAGCACTAGTAGAGGCACGTCGTCGGTCTCGAAGATGTTCTTAGACGATCATGATCATTCGCTACTTCAATATAATATGAAAATCATATTATTTATATCAATTTTGTATTGCGTAGGCGGATTTAATAGGTTATGGGTATATTCACACCGTTAAGTTTTAACACCCCGGGTGGTAACATGTATATTATAAATCAAGCATCGATTAATATTCATAATAACCTCCCACAAACAGTTTGGAAGTGTCGAATAAATGTTGTAAAGTTAGTAAACATGTCCGTATCGATATTTGTTGGGAAATTTCTTGTATTTTATTGCTCGCATGTATTATGAAAATTAGGGTAAAGTCGACTAAGAAGGTTCTGATGTCCGCCTTCAAATTCGATTTAAATAAAATAGCTTAATGTTCAGGTTTATTCTTGTAACATACATAGTTAGGATTACAATGGTATGTACAAACAGCTGAAATTTTATCAGTGAGTTATCTGTCATATTCATTATAATACGAACCTAAAAAATACCCTTTAAGAGTTGTTTTCACATTTGATCCGTTTAATTGGGGAAATTATAGATAACAACGACATTTAATAACTGTGCAAGGTAATTATGGGGTTTAAGACCTAAATAATTATATAAACGATTATAATAAAGGATCTGTTTGAAATGTTTGAAGTGTATATATATTCTAATTTGTGGTGTACAATAAAGAATATTTGTATTGTATTGTATTGTATTGACCTTAAAAAAGTCAAGTAACAACTTATTACTTATAAGAGATGAGCAAAATGTTAGAGCTTTTTATTGGACTTTATATAAAATATACTATATAACAAAAAATATGTAATAGTTGTCTATCCTACGCTTCAAGGTTTAAGGACAGGCTTAAGAAATGTAGTCTTCAAGGGAATCGCCTTTGTAATGTACTTCAAATAGGACTCTTGTTCACTATATATTTTATATATCTATTTGAAGTTGGTTATTGATCCTGAGCGGTAAAGACCATATATTAATAAGTGGACTGTATACCCGTGGAAACAAATATTTATATTATGAGCCATACAATAAAAAATGTCAAAAACTGGGTTGTTTGGACTCCGTCAGCACGAATCGCGCCATGAGGCATATCACTAGCCGGTTTGTTTTATTCTCCCCTTTATTAATCGCCCCAATACAAAATATTGAAACAGTGCGTGGCCGTTGTACCGGTGGGCGGTACCGGCCATATTTATTATTTTTGTCACCATTGTACGGCGGGATTATAGCAGTATTTAGATGGAATTGGGGATAAGGTCGCTAATCTCACATTTCGTTCCTTTGTGGTGACGTCAGTATCGATTTTTTTGGGATTAAGCGCATGGATGGTGCAATGTCGCTAGTGTGTAATACTTTCCTAAACAATATCAATTAATATGACTGAATATGGAGCGACAGTGAAGGAATAATGTACATTATTTCCTAGAAAGTATCAAGCCTAAACCGATTATGCCTTGTAGTGAGATAACGACCTCTCGCGCTAAGGATCTGCTTCGAATCCCGCAGGCACCTCCAATTTTTCCCAGTTACGTGAGGTTTAGAAACTAATAATCAGTTTTACCTACATAAGAGTTCCGAGAGGTCTCTATAAATTCTTAAACGTATGTGAAGTCTACCAATCCGTACTGCCAGCATGATGGACTAACCTTATAGCCTCACCCTTCTTATTGTAAGAGGAGAAGAGTAGAGGAGGAGAGCCAGGGGGACAGTAATGATTTGATGATGATGATCAAGAACCAACTTATACAAAGTTAGTACTAAAGTTTCTTGAAGCAAGTTGTGTTTAAGTTATATTTGGTACACTATTGTATATAAGCACCGAATGTCTAGTTTCAGATTAACAGCCTTTATCAGAATAAATACTTTAGTAGTTAATACAGTATATTAATCGTTTTCTATGTTTGTAACATTTCAAACGAGCGTGCAAGCTACCTGATATTAAATGGTCACTGCAGCCCATGAACACCCACATGTAACTTCAACAAAACTAAAATTTTATCTTAAGTCGAACGTAAATGGCTCACTACTCCTGAGGCCGGCAACCACACCTCTCCAACCGAAACACAAATACTACTTGATGGTGGATTATGAGGGCGGCGGTGGTTCTTTCCCGGACGAACTATAGTTGTACCACCTTCAAAAATCTATTCTTAATATGCCAAAGCGCAATTTCATACAATGCTCCAATGCTCCAACTCGGTCATTTGTGATGAGAACACATCCATCCAGCTGATCTTGAATAGAACTGCATTAAATTTCGACATAGGGGAATGGCTATCAAGCCGGTCTTCCAGTTCCAGATATGATTTCCGGCTAAATTAAAATCTAACTGTTGAAACCTGCCGTTTCTGTGGGCTTAGTTACTTTACCTAATTGCATCTGCTCTTTTTATATATCTTTATTTGTTCTCCAGTGTAATACAATTTCGCAACTAAATATCATAGAAGTTTCCTCGTAAACTTCAGGTCTATCCTATCGTCTGACACAGAAGTAATATAACAGTACATTTGCACCACTAGGAGGCAACTAACCCTTGAAATGTTGCCTGGGGTCAAAGCGACCCCTTCGTTCCAGTATCTGATCGAGAAGTAGCTCACGAAATACATTTAGGCGATCTTGGATATCGATAAACTAGGGGTCATACTCGTATGTTATTTAGGTATTAAGAAAAAGTATGATACGAGAGGGGAAGTATAACAGGTTAAAACAGAGTAAATTTACTTGTGTTACCATTGCGTTGTTAAACTGTTCGGGGATTTATTAAATTAAACGGTGAGTTATAATATTTACTTGCTTATTTTTTTAAGTGACCATCTTATCAAATTAAATTTTCTGGTACGTCAATGGTAATTTGTTGAATAATTTTAAAAGATTATTAAAGAAGTTTTATCACTTTTAAATATTACTAGACTATCCTGTTCAGGTTGACTCTTGCACCACCGTCACACCTATTTTTCCCATATTAATGGCGTTCATATTTACATAAGACATTTCGGCTTATGTAAATATGAACTTCTAGTGGCTTCTGTGATCGACTTAAGGTATTTTATTGAACCTGTTACGTGTTGAAAACGGGTGTACTGCATGGTTGCTGGTTTTATTAACTCCTTCTACACTATTATCGATATTTGATGTATGTCCGCCTGAAGATTGAACTCTAAACCTTCTGCTTGTAAGTTTTATCGTCATATCACATACAAAAGTTTTATAGTTTTACAAATGACTTCTTACATCTACTGAAACACGATAAAACCTAGAACCCCGGAATATTTCTTTATCAAATCATATTCACAACGCTTACAAGCACTCACAAAGTTATTACAAAAAAAATCATTACATCGGCGGATTGTTTTGAAAAATACTGCCCCTAGTAGGGCCGCAGCGGGCCGCAACGGGCCGCAGCGGGCCGGCAAGGGCGGCAATCAATACAGGGCCGCACTCGCGCGGAATACTAAACAGGTGCCGACTGCCGGTCGCCGTCTTCCGCCTGCCGCCGATCTTATAATTATACGTGCTGGTTTAGATTTATAGCTGGTGTAGTGCAGTGCAGCTTTTATAGTGACTACGTGGAGCATACCGCACGTCAGGCATGGTCAACTATAGCCCGCCCGGGAGGTATCGCCGCTGTCATCGTAATCCGACGTGAAGCAATTCTTGTTTCGGTTGGAGAGGTGCGGTTGCCGAGTAAACAGAAAGCGAGGAGACCATCACAGTCTTCAGGAATAGCAATGCATCCACCTACGAACTCAAGTAGAACTTCAGTATTGAGGTTAGATGTGGATGTCTATAGGTTGCAGTAACCACTTAACATCAGGTCTGGTCTGGTCGTTAGCTACTCTTCAAATATGACAAAAACGTGACGTTCAGAAATATCCCTAAAGAGAAACAACACATCTGTAAAATAGATATCAGGACTATTTGGCGTCGGTGACGGATGCTTTTCTATACCTATAGACGTCCATGGAATAGTGCAAATTGAAATGGAAGTTGTTCTAAGGATAACTGGTATCCACCACCACTGTTCAGTGGAGCTTTCTAACATTCTTTTCATTTTTTCTTCTTCATTTAATCATTCTTGTTTCATTTCTGCGTGCGTACCTCTCAAAATTAGGATTAAGCCAAAGTGCACCACGCTGCCCAAATGCTGTTTGGTAGATTTTACATACCTTTAAGAATTCTCAGGAATGCCTATAGATTTCTGCACAAAGTTTTCCTTCACCTAAAAAGCAACTGATAATACTCACACAATACCAAAAATGACGATTCAAAAGTTAAAAATATTCTATCAACATATATATACAAACAACATAAAGTGAGTATAAAAACCATTCAAAGTAACACAGACCACTCATTCTTGTATCAAGCGAATAAAGTCTTGTAGCATCGAATTTCCTCCATAACCCTAAATATTTGTCGTCCAATACATCGATTAAACGAATATTGGAATGCTTATCAGCAGTACTAATCAGTAACGTCAACAGATAACCCGTTCTGGCAACGCAAACATTGGCACAAACAATGCGGCACTCGTCCCGGGAGCCAATCCAATCATCTCAAACAGTAACTATCCGAGATAACAATACTAGCACAGCCCTTGAGAATAGCGAAATCAACTTAACGTTTCATTCCGAAGCCCTTGTTGACTTTTGACGGTAGCGTATACATCAGCAATGCTATCTTCGTTTACTTAATCAGTAGAACGCAAGCGATTCGCCGCGTTCGGTCTCTCGGGCCCCTTAACCGGTTAACTGGTCCCCGAACGCTCCCCGGGCCCAAAAGGGGTTTCCTTCATAATCTCGTACCGAAAGGAAAATATTCCTTATCTTTTTAATTATGGCCCGGCTATGGTTCCGCTATGTCATCTGTTTTAATTTTCGCCCGCCCCCCGGGAGTATGGCGATAGAACTGATGTGTGAGTGTTAAGATTAATTTGGCGATACTTAATGTTTCTAATGTTTAGTATCTGCCTACTATTTATTTTATAGGCGCTACTGTAGTATTCATTATTGGCAATGTTACTACACTGTCGAGTTTTTTTGTTTTTATATGTATAAATATACATAAGATATCATCATCATCAACCCATTAATGTCCCATTGCTGCCCAGGGGAAGGCCCTGGGCAGCAATGGGAATAAAAAAGACAAGTGAGGATTGATAGACTTCACACACCTTTGAGAACTTTATAAAAAACTCTAACATGTGTAGGTTTCCTAACGATGGTTTTCTTCACCGTTAAGGCAAGTTATCATTCATTTGTGGTGCGTGCTACTGTTTATATGTGTAAGTATTGTAATTAGTAAATATTTGAATCATATTTTTTAAATATTAAGTAGTGTACGGGAATAGTTTGTAATGTAGTGTGAAGGGAATTTAACATTGACAATTAAAAACCAATAGGATACATTAAATAATACTCAAAGCAATCCACTGTAAGGACTCCATCGGATCCACATCCGCACAGCACACAACACAACATTACTCATCATTACGTAAAATCAAATTCGCGAAACTCACCAACATTGCAGCGTTATAACTTATCATTGTTATATCGTTGGCGATTCATTTCGCAGCGACGCCCGCGTGATCCGTTCCCCACAGGGCGGTGTGACGTAGATACCCTCAAATCTGGTGTCAAACTACATCCCATCTGTCACTGCCGGCCCGCTATAAAAACTTAATAAGCGATCCGTCACCATAAAATAACCATTAAAAAGCCGTCGGACGCTTTTAAAAATACATCAAGAAATGAAATCGGTAGTTAATTACCAAGAGACTTGGCGGATCGGATTTCGGTGGGGTTGCGAGTGTCAGATACGTCGCCAGCGGATACTCCCCGAGACGAGCACTCATACTCTGCTCACACTCGTCTAACACCGCTCGTGTTTGACGATCTCATCAGATACGCAAAACAAAATTGAGGTGGCGGCGATCTTTAAAATCCCTGACGTATTTACCCCTAAACACTTCAAGTTTGATATGTATGCAAATATTTACTATGGAAGCACATAACAGGTACGCATATAGCCCAACCCCGTTCACGAATGAACGCTTGAGTGACTCCTAACGAATCATTCGGTCGCCCTCCCGACAGACACCCTCCCACGCAGGTATGGCATCCACTATTTACCTACGAGCGATGCACGGCTTTCCAATTTGAAATTTGCACGTCGGCCCTTCTGCGTCCGATCGAAGGGGTACAGTTTGACTGTTAATTACGTTCTTGTCTACGCTGTGTCAACTGACGAATTGGATTTCACGGCGTTATTATTTTATGGCCATTTTCTTCTTTCTTTTTATATTTTTATACGAAACCGTTTATGAGCGTTTCGAAATCATTACCTCATCATCATCGAACAATTAATCTTCCACTACTGGGCACGGGTCTCTTGTCAAAATAAGAAGGGTCATACCATAGTCCACTACGCTGGCCAAGTGGACTCTTAAACTTCACAAATCTTCAAGAACTTTCAAGAGAACTCTCAGATATGCAGGTCTCCTCGCGATGTTTTCTTTCACCGTAAAACAAGTGATAATTAATTTCTTATACGCACATAACTTTGAATAATCAGAGATGCGTACGGGATTAGTATCCTAGCCCCTCAGCATAAGAGGCCGGAACCACTAGGCTATCACAGCTTACCGTTACCCAAACCATTACCAAAATCAACCTGTCATTTTATTCAAATTTCAGTTCGGACCACTGAGTAAATTGTTTATTGTTAGTTAGTTATAGTGTAAGAAAATATTGAATTATTATAAATATAGGTGATGTTAAAAGGCGCAGTAGCCACAATGAATGAGATAAACAAATGAACGCGTGAAAATTATTGTCATCTCAAACAATACTAATCTTAGTTTACACATCATCTAGCGCATCTGTGCTCTCAGCTACTCTTATGGTGTGATAATAAATGACACGACAATATCATAAGGGTAGCAAATTGTTATTCCTTTTCTTAACCAATACATCTTTTCCAAACCACAACAAACATAACAAACAAAACCGCATCCTATCAATTCGGTTTGCATCGTATTCATCGATCCATAAAATGAAAATAGTTATTCGAAAAACCCAAAGATAATCGAATTATGCATCTCATTATCGGTCGCTTTAAATTAAGGGACGGAATTATATTCCCTTGCATTGAAAATAGCGCCCTTGCTTCCTGGTTAGCGGCCCCGCGACTAAGGGACACAAATTTCCACTTAGACACGGTTCCATTAACCTCTGAACCTGCAACCAAATGTCCACTTTATTTTGTTTGATGTAAAGCTTCATTTGGATTGTAAAAAAAGTGTCGCAGAACTCGAAAGCAAAATAGTGTAGAGATATTGCGGTGAACCAAAATGGAGCTTGTTTTTAGTGAAAGGCGTCAGCTTGTGTGATAGGATTTGTGTATGGAAGTATGAACTAATCTCCCTCCGACGTTGATAACTCAATAACGGGCATAATGAGAGGACGGCCTTTGATGCCGCTCCCTCCCGGAGGTGTCGAAATCCTAATTGTAGATAAAAAGATAACTTTGACGCGAACCCGAACGCTAGGGCGTAGATTGAACCCATTCTGAGCCGAGCCAGGGGGAATTGCAAAAAAGCGTGAATTAACGCGAATTGATTGGCTCGGATTAGATATTTGGACGGATGAAGATAAGATACTCGTAACAATAGTGAAACTTGCTACGAGAACATAAGGAGAGATACATAGTTCGATATCTCAGAAAAACCATATGTTAATTGTAATGACAGTTATAACCAGGTTCATGACCTTAAATAAATCACTTGTGGCATTTGAAACAACAATCAAAACGAACTAGACGTATGGTAGATAGACTAATCTACCACTAGTGCCTGTCAATAGTTTCTCCCCGCCACCGCAGTT
>DWKL01003641.1:0-11305 GCA_018249415.1 Phareas burnsi
ATGTTTATACACAAGAACGTCAATAAGTCTCTAGTAATAATTATACACTGATGATGCAAACTATAGTGGAAAGATTCTAATGTCTCACATTGGGGGTTCGGGGTTCGAAACCCACACTCACATTTGATTTTTCAATTATAATTTTAATATTAAGAAAGAAGAAGAAGAAGAGGAAACAATTATTTATTTGTATGTATTACAATTCTAAGCTTAAGCAGTGATAGCCTAGTGGTTAAGATTCCGGCCTCTCACACTGGGGGTCGAGGTTCGAACGCACCTCTGATTTTTCGAAGTTATGTGCGTATTAGAATTTAATGATCACTTGCTGTAACGACAAAGGAAAACATCGTGAGAATACCTACATATCTGAAAGTTGTATGTAAGGTTTTCGAAGGTGTGTGAAGAGTAGCAAACAAGCCTACAACCAACCTGATATTACCTACCTACCTACATACGCAACCTGATATTACGTGGTCATTGCAGCCGATGGACACCCAAATCCAACCTCAAATTGGACCATAGTCCTATCCAAGGTCGTATTTAGATCCGTTCTACTCCTGAGTACTGAGGTGGTCGCCTCGCTTGTATGTGTGCCTAACAATCACACCTCTCCAGCCGAAACATAAGTATTGCTTCAAGGCGGACTGTGTGGATGGCGGTGGTATCTCCCCGTCTATCTATCTATTTCAATAGTCTATGGAGGTAACGGTGGAAGTAATGTTTGGATACATAACACTACCATATATGTAAATGTGTATTTATGTTTCTGATGTGGCACAACAAGTTATTACACGAGGTATGTGTGAAAGGCAGCAACTGTAGATACATGGAGCGAGATACACAGAGCGAGTTAGCCTAGACGTTATTCAAACAAGTCTGTACTGGTTGCTCTAAGTTTTGACAGACATTAACAACCTTTTCGCGCCCACTTTATCTGTCATAGCGACTTATGGGCGCGTTCATAAAAAGGCGATGTTAAGACGCCACAAGTCTAAGCCAATCTCGAGCTGATGCTAGAAATGGATTGATCTACTAATAGGTAAAAGATTATTGTCGCCTGGTAATTGTTGCTTATTGGACATATGTAACACGAGAGAAGTCACCAATGCATTGCTGGCGTTGAAGAAACTTTCTGCAGATTTATTCAAGAGCTCAGTGTTGTAAAGTTCCAGAAATCCCTCGAAGGGAATTTTATTGCACATCTTGCACGTGTGCGGTGACGTGCAAACTGAATCGAAAAGAAGTAACTGGTACCGAATCAGATTTCACACTTCGGCAACTGATACTCTAGAGGAACATTAACGTATTTGCCACGTCGCATTGATCTGTCTCATCAGGGTATCTTGGGTTTAATGATGACGATTCAAACTGCGAGTTTCTGTATTTTGGTTTGTTAGGATTTGGTCGGTTAGTATTGCAACATCCTGCCCAGAGATTCCAGCGCGACTCGTACGTTCCTACGTACTTAGAGTTTTCTTCTATTGAACTATATAAGACATAAACGGTTACCCTGCAATCTAGTACTGTTGATCTATTACCAGTATTATCCTAGCTAGGTAATAACGATCTGTCCCATAAATCTTTTAGTGTGGCCTCTATCTATACTGGTGCTTTACTGTCCGCGCCACTCGTGCGGCTCGCGCGCATACGCTGCGCCGTACTGAATCACGCCTGTTGTGTTGCGCGCCGCACGGGTGGATTCTTTCGAATATTAGCCGCCGCAGTCAACGTGTTAGTTACTAGGATTTACTGGGAAAAGTGACATTCCCCACCAGTAGGGAGTAATGAGAAATTGTGGAACAGATCGTTACAACATCCAAGTAACACCGTTATGTAATCTCTGGCAAGATAACATCTCCTGGGATCACGATCCTTAACATATAACGTTTTTAGCTATCAACGTGCAGACTTGTGTATGAAGACACAGATTAAACTTGACAAGGTCGAGTCGGTCCTATTCGAAGGCCTACTCTAGAGACTTTTCGATTTCAGATTTTATTTTCCTTCACGACATTCCGAAAGATGTACGTACGTCTTATATGAAATGGAATTAGAGGTAGAAGCTAGGATTTAATTTCTTTATTTTGAATGTTTCATTCGATTTCTGATAGAAGTAGCAAAAGGATGGTCATGTAAAGTTGTTCACAAATACGTAGTTTCCGCTAAAGACTAAAATGGAAAGATGTATGTATGTTCATCACTTCCTTTACATCAGAATAAAGCAGCGGTCCACTGCTGTTTATAAGTCAGAAATACTTGTAACTGTAATGTAACACCGCGTATCTGTTCTCGACGACCCTCGAAGAGTTCTATCATCAGCTAACTTCCCACGATGACTTACAAATGTGCCAGTGGAGTGGGGCGAAGCGGTTGAGAGCCTGGCGGTGGCGGTGGTGAATAACCAGATCCACATGGAATGCGCGGACGTGCGGCGTGCCGCCGAGTACCTGGCGCACCGTGTGCTGCGTGCGCTGCTCGCCGAGATGAAGCTGGAGAAAGAGAGACTGGTGGGTCGCTCTTGTTGCTCTCGGTTCCACGAACAGTTCTACCGTAGTCCTGGCGTGTCGCGCTGTACGCGCGCAGCTCGCCGAGATGAAGCCGGAGAAGGAGAGGTGGGTCGCTCTTGTTGCTCTCGTACCCTGAATGAAAGAGAGACTAAGTATGTTCCAGATGCTGGCTCATTGGTCAGAGTGTAGGCCTCTTGTTGAATTTTATTGCATGTATAATTTCCATTGAAATAAAACAAAATACGTATGTAAAACGTACGTAATGTAAAACGTACGTAATGTACGTATGTACGTAATGTACGTATGTACGTAATGTACGTATGTACGTAATGTACGTATGTACGTAATGTACGTATGTACGTATGTACGTAATGTACGTATGTACGTATGTACGTAATGTACGTATGTACGTAATGTACGTAATGTACGTAATGTACGTATGTACGTTATGTACGTAATGTACGTATGTACGTAATGTACGTAATGTACGTATGTACGTAATGTACGTATGTAAACAAGTAGATTGAATGAGGAACAGGTTTGGTGAAAGAAGTGCAACAAAAAAGGCAAAGGAACATATTGAAGAATGTGATGAATATGTATCGATAATTCATCGTTGTTCAGCCGGGAAGATGTCACCGCCGCCCTCACAATCCACCGTGAAACAATTGTGTTTCGGTTGGAGAGATGTGGATGATGGGAACACTTACAGCGAGGTGACCATTTTAATCCTCTGGAGTAAGAACGAATCTACGTATGACAGATAGAGGAGCAGTCATGTTTGTGGTTAAATGTGGATGTCCGTGGGCTGCTGTGGCCACTAGACATCAAGTGGCCTGCACGCTCGCTTGCTGATATTCAAATATAAAAAACATGTATTAGAAGTTAGATAGATTTGTTGCGTTCGTCATTATTGACAGTTTTTGTAAAATACATATAGAGTACATTAGAAAAAAATTACCTTCTTTTTACTCTTTAAATATGTACTATAAAAATACTTACTAATTTTACTCATGAATAAGTCTGTTTCTTGATAACTGTAATATTTTGTCGATCGTATTCGACTTATTTTTACATATGATTTGGGTCAATCGCAAACCTATAGGCAGGAAAGATTTCTTTGTTCAATTATTAAAACTGCTTACAGAGGTCTGGTACGTCATCCGAAGGGGAGCCGAAGGATTTCTACGATCCGGGTAAAGTGAACTAAGAACTGAATACTTGCGTCGACACGAAGGGTTGAGGGTTTAAGATAAACATACTATCTATTTTTAAGATAGAAAATCTAAAGCGGTTTTCATTTTATACATTGGCAATTTTGGAACATATATAGTACCTATCAGTACACTAAAATGCCTTTGTCTGAAGTACTTGTGTAAACGATAACTAAGGATTTGTTTTTGAGGGATTTTCTGATTAGCTTCTAGATTAGATCTGTTAGCTTTGGACGATGCATAATAAATAATATGATATAGCATATGCCCATATGTGATTTGTCTTCATATGCAGTCATTTGTGTTAAGCCGTTTAAATCAAATATATATTTGACGAAATCCTTAATGTTAAATAAAATATTTAAATGATTCAAAGTTTTCAAAGGTATATTGATGATTATATTTAGATAGACTTTATAGTCGAAATTTGTGATGTAATCGGCATTAGTGTTAAATGTCAAAATTGCATTTTTAATTAGTTTTATTTCTTTAAATTATTGTATTGTTGCTATATCTTGTTTTGTGAATATATTTTATTGATTGGAGATATTGCTATTTTGTTTCTTATTGACCTATTCCTAGCGTAAGGCTATATGAACTCCCAATAGATTTGGAACGATGCAGGCAAGAAATAACTGGATCTTTTTGCAATTATATACAAATATTGAGCATTTAACTAGCCTTTTGTAAGCATATTATTGCACAATGATCTTGGAAATTTATTTCTTACAGTCTGATGATTGTTTAAATAATTCGGAATAAAATGTACTAGTAGTTAGTTCCCATTTGTTTAATGAAACAAGATGTCGTCAGGCAATTTTGCTTATATATGTTTTGTTAGAAAACTCAGGCTAACGAAAGGAAATAGTCGCTCAGGGGTTCAAAGACTACGTCATCATCATTGACATCTAGACTATTTCACAGCTAGACACGAGTCTCGTCATAGAATGAGGGAGGTTAGGCCATAATGAGCCACGCTGGCCCAGTGTGGATTGGTACACTTTACACGTCTTTGAACTTTATGGAGAACTCTATAGGTATATACTCTGGCAAAGGTATAGAAGTGATAATTAATTTCTAAAACGCACATAACTTCGAAAAATTAAAGGTACGTGCGAGATTATGAGCGCCCCGAACCCCCAGCGTGAGAGACCGGAATCTTGGCACTAAGCTATCATTGCTCACATTCAGATCTACGTCAAAAATTCAGCAATTTCCTCGCGAAAGCTCCGTTAAGTTGATTTAATAATTGCCAAGACTAAATGCAAAACGGAATTTTTGTATCATGCAAATTTCTTACCACAGAAAACGTAATTTTAATTCAAAACATTAATACTTCCACGCTTTATAAGTACTGTATCTTTCCTCATAATAAAGAGGCCTGGAGTTGCACTACGCTGCTCGAATGGGTATTAAGGGTAAACTTTTTAATACTAGTGACTTTAAAATGGATACAAGACTAATGAACACTTTATATCGGTAAGTCTATTAGGAAGGATATTCTGGGTAATTTATCCGGTAAGATCGGTATTACTTTGACGATATTTGTACCAGTATCCTTGTCAACATTTAATAAACGTATACATGTCACTTTGATCCTTAATCCTAACATGTGATTAAAATAACTCATGAAACACCAAGGAACAGATCAAGGACAAAAGAGGCCGAGGTTTCTTTATGAGAGGTTACGGGTTTTACTTGATTTTAGGGTGGGTACTCGAAGTGCGCTCTCAATCTTTACTGATGGAAATTTTGACTGAAGTGGTGCTACGTGACCAGCATCCGAAGCGTAAACACCTCCTTGATTGTATGAAGTGTTCCTGTTACTCTATAACAGGAATACTTATATATCTATATATAATAATATATTTTGTTGACTGTCAATGTTGCTGAGTTTGATTATAGTGCAGATTAAATATTTTGCGCTTTATTTCATACATGGCAAATAGTAAAGGATATTAATAATAATATGTATGAAAGAATATTGTTGTCGATAGAAGATGGAGAGGCTTGGAGAGCCTTTTTTTATGTTTGAAGAGTAGCAAACGAGCTTACAGGCCACCTGGTGTTAAACGGTCACTGCAGCATATAGGCACCTACATCTAACCTAAAACAAAACTGAAGTTCTGAGGTTGTATTTAGATGCGTCACTACTCCTGAGGGCTAACATGGTCGCCTCGCTGTGAATGTGCCCGACAAACGCATCTTTCCAACCGAAACGCAAAAATTGCTTTACGGCGGATTATGAGTGCAGAGGTGGTGCGTTCCCAGACGAACTATAGTTCTACCACCTATAGAACCGTTTGAGGTTACATAGGTTTTCTCACCGAAAACCTACACATCTCTTAGATGTAATTGGGTGGAGGCTCGTACCAAGCAGTAGGAGTAACAGGTTGATGATGATGATGAAGGCTTTCTTGCAATTTTTTCCTACATTTTTACTCTGTGGAACAGAAAATTAATTCCAGCTCATAGTATATTAAAACTTGCACCGCCCTCGCACAAATAATTAAAAACATATCAGCCAACTGGCCATCGACAAAAAAAGAAAACCGATTCAAAAACGGAAACGTCATTAGTGTTGAAATTTTCGTGAAAATGTGAACACTGGAACAAGAAACACTCAAAATACCGGATTTCCAATAACCACACAACAAAATGCAGTTGCTAGCCGAACACAAGACGCTGGGGACGGTGAAAGACTTGAAGATGAACAGTATATTGATACGGGACGCATCTTCTCATAATCTGATGGCGAAAAAGTCTTCCAACGCTTCCTTGCTGCTAATGAACCCGGTGGCGAGCGGGGACAACGTGACCACCGGTTTGAACTCCGCGCACAAGGTGAAGGAGGAACTCCCTTCCTTAGTGCCCTGCTGCGAAGGACGCGAGTTACAGGTATGACTTCAATAGTTTCGCCTTGTGTGTGACGACCCGCATGGAGCAGCGGTTACGCACGCTACATGTCCCAGGTCGGATTCGCGGCGAGGCAGACATCTAAATGATAGATTTCTGCTCTGGGGCTGAGTGTTTGTGTGTTTTGTGTGTCCATGGCACCCACCACACGGTAGATATCCTAGTGTGAAATCCATAAAGAGCCTAAACATTTGTATGTTCCTATCTTTCAAACAAAGTCAAAACTAAATACTATTAGAATTTTATCAATTTCTTTAACAATAAAGTGATAGCCTGATGATATAATTCAGGTGGTCTGAGGTTCGAAACCCGCACGCAGATTTTTCGCACACATTTTTCACATTTGTGGGTATCAAAAATTAATTATCACTTATGTTGAAAGATAACAGTATTAAAACCTACACATCTAAGAGTTCTCTGTGAAGTTCTCGAAAGTGTCGTGATGCGATGACCTAAACTTCCTCATTCTAAGAGATCTGCATTGACTCGGCAATGGGTCAGTAATGATGATAACTTTAACATTATCAAATTATAGATACTTAAAGTCGGTCGTTGAACACCGGCTGTAAATGTATTTTATGTGTAGCAATGTAAATGTAGAATAAGCGAAAATATGTAATAAGGGTAATTATAAATATGAGCTAAAACAAATGTGATTGTAATATGTCAGCTGTAATTTTAATATGTCTTGCTGTTCTATTAAGTTGAGGTAAAATAATTCGAAGAGGATGTTCAAAATAAGCAGATGTTCTAATAGAGATTTTCTTCACAGAATAGTTCTATTTTTGACATAGTAACGAATAAATTGTGAATAAAACACGTTTACACGAAATGAACAAACCAAGCAGCAAGCGCGGTCAAAATGGTCGTATGATTGACCGTCGACGTTTTTAAGGGCATTGCTGTCGTTCGCATGAGACAGTACGTTGTGATATTTAGGTAGACTAATGTATCACACTGGAGCTCCATGGTCAAGTATGTTCCTGGCTCACTTCTGGTTTAAGGAAAGAATCAGTGCAGCAAGTGTCATTAATGAGTTTCAATTATCTAATATTTATTATTTTTATACAAGAAAGCCGGTACTTACCTCGGGCAGACAATTAGCCCAGCTATCCGACGAGGTAATGTTGCCAGCGTTTTGGAAACTCATCTCAGGGACAGCAATTTAGTTGCGACTTTTTAATTAAATTTTGAAATTAACTACATCATCAAAACACTTAATACTTTATAGGTAGCTTTTATTCGTTTTGTAAATATTATGTACATGTATTATGCTATATTTTTGTATAAAAATGTATGAGATAGTAAATAGATGAGAAAAAAAAACATCGATAACTAAATCAAATTAAATATTTTTTTAAATTAATATTTTACTTCAAAAATAGCGTAATAGTAAATAAACTTGATATTATAAGGTGTCTATCACCATTCCTAAAATATTACCATTCCTTTTACAATTACCATTTTTTTAGAAAAATCTATACGATGAAAGATGTTTCAAAGGATAAAAGGATAAATCTTTGACATTTACTAAGAGATTTTGTTCGAAATAATATCACTCACAAAGTGCTTTGACACGCGAGGGTCAAATATCCCTAACAGAGGGGTTCATCGTCGATGTATTCAGAATAACTATTATATCTACATCACAAGGACTGTGAGAAACAAGTCGTTGTTATTCACACTGTCAGATACACTCGTGGGGGAAGCTAAAGGGTCTCGAATTTAATCTCTTCCGGTCTCTATAAACAATCTTGGCGGTCGAACAAAAACTGACCCGCATGTGGACCGCATCAATCAGAATTGGATGAGGGAGTGGGCCGAACAAAATGGAATTTTGTGCTCCAAGTGACGTATACATTGCGGTTGAAAGGAGCAAGGTTGGCGGCTCGAGTGGGTTAACTTTATTCTTAGAAAGGCGATTTGAGGGCTTTTAGAAAACATACCTATGGTTCATTTTTATATATCTTTGTCAATTGCTATAGCCGCATAGGAGTATCAAGTATGTAAATATTAAACATGACAAAAGATTTCAATATTTAAAGCAAAAAGTAATATGTCTAATGTTAATACTCGCTTTCTGAAATTGACCAAGGGAACTGTTCGTTGTAATGGTCCCTATTCGCTCCCTTAAATTACCAAACAAACTGTTCGTTGAATGGTCGGTTCGTTGAATCGCCACCTGATGTTAAGTATTCACTGCAGCCCGTGGACACCCACTTTAACCTCAAACAGGACTGAAGTTACAACTGAGGTCGTATGAAGTTGCTTAGTCCTCGGGACTAAAGTGGTCAAGTCGCTTGACTTGCAAGTCGACAACTACACTTGATATAGAGTGGTCACTGCTGTCCGTGAACATCTGCTCCTCGCCTCACATTGGGCAGGATTCTTACAAATCAATCATAGATGCGTTACTGTTCTTGAAGGACTCATCTATGCCTTACCACGCCAGAACCAGAAAACCAAATAACAGAACCTGTACGTAGCTATTATAAGGCAGAAATAGATATCAATTCGATTTGGCTGCGGTGTCGCTGCAATTAGGTCAAGAAGGGATTCACCTTTAAAAAGTTAGGTTTGATAGTACATGTTATAATTACAATCAATCAAGAACTAATCAAAATTTACCACCAGCATCAATTCAAGGATTGTCGGCGATCAGTATCCCTTTATACGGCGGCAAATCGCTAGTGCTGCACGGCTATGAGCGCATTGAAAAGCCTGCAAGCCCATACAATAACTCTTACAATAACCCAATGGATCAATGTTCAATTTAACCCGTTTATTACACGCAAAGTAATTTAGATTAATGAAACTTGCAATAACAGCAGTCACTAAAACAACCCCGGCGACCACATATCACGTGTTGGAAGGCTCTAGGATTTCCAAAGAAACGCACCCTATGTCCCGTTGCGTGCCGTGGGACTCTTTCCGAGGGCTTTAGAGTCCCAATCCCCGTCCCACCTCGGCCGATAGGGCAAAGAATGACTACTTGAAGTTATATCAACTGTTCCTTTTCTGGATCGTTGGTAATGGTCTGAACCCCCACTCCAACCGCTTGCGAACCTACTTCTCTACTGCACCCTTTTCAACCTTTCTTCTTGCTAGATATTAGTCACCATTCAATGACTCTTCGAAGAGTCAAGTTATTGACCAGTACCCAGGGTCTACCATGAAGAAGTTCCCTAACAACCACTCCAGTGACAGCACCAAGTAGTAAGATTTCGGGCTCTGTCGTTAGCAGTCCCGGGTGCTTATACCCTTACGTGCATATGGAAGAGTAATTATCATTTAGTATAATTTAAAGGGAACTATCGTAAGGGAATCTACTTGCCAGATCGTTCACCGTAGTCCTTCTTAACAGTGTGTTAATTCTGGCAATAAAGTCTACTGAACTTACCAGCGTGGTAGGCAAAGTCCCACCACAGGATGTAAACCGTGCCCAACAGTGAGGAACGATGGTGGTATTGAATAAAAGTTAAACCTACTAAAATATTAAATTAACCGAATGGTTTCTGTGTAAATATTTTTATAACATTGTCAAATAATACAAAAAATATTACAAAATTTGGCCATGAACGGTCTCGAAAATTTTTTCTCCATCCGAATGATAGATTGTATGCGTGCCTAGCTACTGCTTGTTGGACGTAAAACGATTTATTTCAACTGCCCGCAATGAAAACAATGATGGAGCGACGCGGCAATCAATTACGTGTGGTGGGACGCTTCTTTGATTTTGAATGAAGTTTTGCTTGAAAATACACAAACAGATTCAATGGAAAACCTGACAGCAGTATGGAAATGTACAATATTGATAGATTTTAGGACTGTTAATGAAATTCTTAGTTTCATTTGGTTTTTCGATCCAACATTAATCGAATTAGTGTAGAAGACGACTTACCTAAATTGTTTAGTCTTCATTCTATATTCTATCAACCCATTAATGTTCTACTGCTGGGCACGGGTCTCCACTTAGAATAAGAAGAGTTAGGCCATAATCCACCGCGCTGGCCAAGCTCGGATTGGTAGACTTCACATACTATCGAGAATTTTACAAACAACTCAACATTTTCTCCCAATGTTTTCCTTCACCGTTAAAGCAAGTGATAATTAATTTCTAATACGCATATAACTTGGAAAAAATGTGAAGGGGTCGGAATCTTAACCACTCGGCTAATACTGCTTATATTTATGTTCATTTTATATGACATAGTTTATGACAAATCTATGGAGCTAGGCAAGTTTAGTTTAGGTTTGAAGGGTGTGGTTGAGAACAGATACTTTTACTGTTTCCAATACCATAAAAATGTCAGTTCCGTTTTTTTTCATTGTTTAGATAAGCGAAGATCTTGTATGCAGCGGGTTGTCCGCCATCTCCGTGAAACACGACGGTGTGGTCCAGTGCTTGAGCATGTCTTGCGCCTGCGAGAAGATGCAAATGCCTGGATTTGTTAAGGTAATTTATAAACAAATTATAAAATGTTCTTACATGCTTTATGGTAATACACGCAGGCAAACTCGCGCACAAACACGCACGCACGCACGCACGTACGCACGCAACGCACGCACGCACGTACGCACATACGCACGCCATTGAGTTTTGTGAAGCGCGCATAGCCCGCGGTTTGCGTAGATCGTAACCGATCAACAAAGTTAACCAACGTCGGT
>DWKL01003642.1:0-11305 GCA_018249415.1 Phareas burnsi
AGAAAGTATAAACAATTTAAGCACAGGTTAAACAATATTTATTTGCCATTTAACATTATAAAAATCAAATATTTTTAAGAATTCCTTAAATAAGTAAAATTATTTATTAATCAATTAATGAATAAAGAAACATATTTTGTTATAAATATATTAATTGTATATATTTTGCTGATGTTTTACTATCAAATAAGGAACCACATGATTGTTGATACAAATATGTTCTTAAAGTTATTATAACTGCGTTGAATTTTTCTAATCTTTGAAAATTACTCAATATATTTTATTGTTCATGCTTTTGTGTATCTGGCAGGAACACTGTTTAAAACTATAATTGGTAATAGACAATTTCTTGACGTCCGACGCCGCTCTTTCTCTTTTTGTTAGGTTGCCATTGCTGTTGCTAACGCCATTTTTGTTATACGCTATAAGCTGAGTAAGGTGATTTTTTTTTACTCATAGGAGTGTCATGTAAGTGCGAAAGAGAAAGTCGAATAAGATTGATCTACGAAGCTTCTACTAACCTGAATATTTTCTTCAAAGCTTATTTACGACGTTTCTCATTGTCTATGCTATAGATACGCATCCCGAGCGATACATACGGTGTAAAGCTTTTAGTGACAAATGTATAGTAAAAATGAAGGAAAACGCTGTACTTAAGTGGCAAAAAGTCTACAATCCCAGCGGACCTCAACCACGACCCCGCCATGGCCATCGCGCGGTTGCCATAAAAGATTTGATGATAGTTTTCGGCGGCGGAAATGAAGGGATAGTTCATGAGCTCCATGTCTTCAACACTACTACAAACCAATGGTTCGTTCCCGTCACCAAAGGCGAAGTGCCTCCAGGATGCGCTGCTTACGGGTTCGTTGTCGACGGCACGCGCCTTCTGGTTTTTGGCGGCATGGTGGAGTACGGCAAGTATTCTAACGATCTTTACGAACTGCAGGCCTCCCGGTGGGAATGGAAGCGCCTGAAGCCTCTTCCGCCCAAGCAGGGTCTCCCACCATGCCCACGTCTCGGTCACAGCTTCACCCTGCTACATGGTAAGGTGTACTTATTTGGCGGGCTGGCGAATGAAAGTGATGACCCCAAGAATAATATACCTAGATACCTCAACGATTTATATACTCTAGAGCTGTATCCGAATTCTTCAATGACAGTATGGGATATACCATTAACTTACGGCCAGTCGCCACCTCCCCGTGAATCTCATAGTGGGGTTGCATATACAGATAAAAACTCAGGAAAATCATCTCTTATTATTTATGGAGGTATGAGTGGATCGCGACTCGGTGATCTGTGGGTCCTCGACGTGGATAGCATGTCGTGGTCCCGCCCAGAGCTTGGAGGACCAGCACCTTTGCCAAGGTCACTTCATACTGCTACGGTAATTGGCCATCATATGTATGTGTATGGAGGATGGGTACCACTTGTACCAGACGAATCTAAACTTGCCACTCATGAAAAGGAATGGAAATGTACCAATACACTTGCTTCACTCAATTTAGACTCCATGACATGGGATAATATTGCTCTGGATAAATTTGAAGAGTGTGTACCTCGAGCTCGTGCCGGTCATAGTGCAGTGGCTATACAGACTAGATTATACATTTGGTCTGGAAGAGATGGTTACAAGAAGACATGGAACAATCAAATCTGCTGCAAAGATTTGTGGTATCTAGAAGTAGGAGTGCCACCACAAGCTGGTCGGGTGGCACTTGTTCGTGCTGGAACTACTTCCTTAGAACTTTGCTGGCCTGCTATGAACACTGTCACTACATACTTATTGCAGGTTCAAAAATGTGGTAAAGTTACTCCAACCCGTTTTCCATCGGCTGCGGAACCAGTTGCTGCACCACCGCCTGCCTCACCGGTAGCTACACCGACGGATGCCGCCAAAGCTTTTGGGCTTACTTCACCAGTCGCAACTGGCTTGCCATCTTCTCTAGAACTTCCCGTCCGGCCAACTGCAGCAGCTGTATCTCCAGCATCACAACCTATCATTACTACACCTCAGAAAATCGTACCTAGCACTATCAAGGTACCCGCACAAGCGGCAGTTAAGATTTCACCAAATACTCCAACAATCAAGCAGACCTACCAAGGTAAAACGGTAGTGAAGTCGCCCGCAGCCGGTTCGTCCCAACAGATCAAGGTGGCCGCTGTGACACCGCAGGGCGTCACCAGGATCGTTAGCGGCGTGTCAACACCTGGCACGGTACGCGTGTCCACTGCACAATCGAATGCTCAAATCGTTCTAGGAACCCCACCAGGTACCCCTGGTACTCCCCGTTTTGTTCAAGTTAAGACCGGTTCCAGTGGAGCAGTGCCGGTGAAGCTCGGCGCGGGAAACGTTCCCATCAAAATCGCCGGAAACGCGGTGCCGCTTAAGATAGGCGCCGCAAACATTCAGGGCAAGATCGCAACCAATAGCATCCAAAAGGTGGCTACTACGAACGTCCCACTCAAACTCGGCGGAAACGTGAAGATTGGCACTAGCAACGTGCTCGTTAAATCTGCCGGTGGAGTGCCTATTCAAGCTGGAGTTGCTAATTTACAGACAAAGAGTGGCGTGCCCGTTAAACTGGGTGCGGGTAACATCCCCGTGATAGGAAGCAGTGGAGGTGCGATACAAATCGCGAGCGGGGCGCTCTCGGGTCAACAGGTGAAAACGCCCGTATACAAGATCGTAACGGCCAAGTCTGGAGACCAAGTCAGCGCGACGACGACGGGCGCAGGATCCGGGGCCACCGTGCTTAGACAAGCGGGCGGTAATGCAGGCATTCCCGTTATCATAAAAAAGACGCCCGGAGCTGGCCCTCAAGCTAGTAATACTCCGCAGTACGTGACACTGGTGAAAACGTCGACGGGCATGACGGTAGCGACCGTTCCTAAAATGGCCATGATGCAGAATCGCACGGGGACGCCGGTGAGCGCTGCGGGCGGGCAGGGCATCGCGCCCGGCGCCACCATCGTGAAACTGGTATCGACCAACACGGTGGGCGGCAACAAAATCATCACGCTGCCGTCGAATGTGCTGCAGTTGGGCAAATCAGGCGTCGGCGGCAAGCAGACGATCGTGATCACCAAGTCGGCGAGCCAGGCCAGTCAGCCGGGCCAGTCTCAGTGAGGTCCGCGACGCGCCCCGCATTGAACTGTCGAGTGTTTCCCTCGGCGGCCGCGCGGTCGCCGGGCGGCTGGCGCGGGCGTGTCCGTTGCGTGTGAGCTCCGGCCGATGATGAACGGTATGACATCTGCGGTGGTATCTATACATTGTACATTTTAACATGAAACACGATAGTGAGTCGATGGAACTATATATATTTTAAATCATATGAGGTTTTTGTATGTTATATGGGTCTGTGTAGAAAGTTTCCTCAAAGATTTTTTTACTAAAATATTTTATTTACTCTATAATTTTATTTTTAATAATGTTGTCTGATTTTAATTTGAATCCTAAGCGATGATCTGTATTGCTGTTCTGTCTGTACTAGTAAATATCTTGTAACTTGTTTGTTTGATGCATTGTCACAAGTGAATAGTTTCTCAATTTGTGCCCTACATTTGATCAACTTACACAAAGTGCCTGGTTGTGCAGTTCTGATACTGCACTTATATTGGACGGAACCGAGAGGCAACAAAGGTTCAATAATATATAAATTGATAAAGCATAATTAGATTTGTAACATTTTTTATTAAATATGAGGTTTATAATTTTATGCCTTAATAGATTTATTTCAGAACTAGAATATTTTTATAGTGAACTGTATCAATTAGGTAAATAGTAATTTGTTGCAGCCACACGTTAACCAAATAATACTGCCATTGATGACCTTAAATTGTGCAAAATTGTATAAATTTCAACGTTTGTTAGTATTTACATTTGTGTTGTCTTCCGCTTTGGATCCACTCTTAGAGAGCAGTCTCTAACTTTTATATATTTTAAGTTGCATGAATTTGGGTAAATCTTTGGACAGATGGTGGCGTCCGTGCACTGGATAGTAATATATTTGATTGATCCCTGATTTTGGTGGCTGCTTGTAGTTGTCATGACTCCTTAGGAGGTCACAAAGTGCACTGTCCTATGCAGGCAGCCACTTAGAACATGGTTATGTAGGTTTTAGTTAAATCACAACATATAATAAGATATGCACTATTTAAGTTTTATATGACAAGCCATTGTTGATGTTTTGTGGTGTTTATGTTTGTGAATGTGGTGCTATTTAGATCAGTGGCATGCATCTCCGAACACTTCCAGGACGAGTCACTAATTTGAGGCTATTTTCAGTATTTGGACACCCCACTGATCTAAATACGTCTTACGCAATAAACGAGTTAATTTTTGTGACTCGACTACGAAGGATTCAAAGGCGCCGATTATAGATATAAAACATAAATTTATATATCCAGTATGTCACTTTTAATACCTAATAATTATCATTCAAATAAGCCCGTAGGTCTTGGACTACGCTCAAGTAGAATAGAGCCCACTTTTGACTTCGTCGTAGTCGCGTGCGCGCCTATAAATAGGTGCGGAACGGTCAAAATTTTATTATGTGCCTGGACGAGAGGGGAATATTCTAAATTTCAAATAAAAGGTACTTTCAATAACGTCGCGTATGTTTATTGATATTGTTTATCAATAACATTGTTCTGTAAGAAATTATTGACATAATATAAGAAATGCAGAATATTTTTGCCACTGTGACCATATCGAAAATGTTTTTCGCGTATGTACTCCATTTACGACAATAGATATAAAATTATACAAATTATTTATCAAGTTTGTCTACAACGCAGTGTAGGAATATTCTGCATTTTTCACGGTTTAGTATAAGTTTTTAGGTGTATGTAATAGATCATCATTACTAAGTTAAGTGAGGTATGGAATGTAAATATCATTAAGTAGATAAATTTAATGTTATAGTTTGTTCATATTATGTTCATTTGCTTGAATAAACGATTTGGATAAATGTGTATTTCATTTGATGACGCTAGGTGTTTTGTAATCACAAATTACAGAAGTGTCATAATGAAGTCTGGTCTAAGCTTTTTTAGCTATTGCGATACTTGGTCACGCTCTAACAGTAGGTACCTATCTTCTTGCCGCAATAGTACTCTATAGTACTCTATCCAATGTCATCTATTTAATTTCCCCCTGTATATTAACGGGTTAGCCTGCATAAGGTATTTCTAGAAACTTATATTACACTTAAAACAGTATGCAGGTAATATTCAGAGTGCAGTGTTAGTATATTAAGTGGATCATTCTCTATAGTACTCTAGCTTTTATAATTCTAATTAATTTCCTAACGGGTAGCCAAGAATTTGTGGGATATGCGACACTTCTAATAAGATTTGCTATAGGAATTACTATATGTTGTTTGAAGTGTGTTATGGCGTATAGCGTCCAACTACCGTGTATTTTTTTTCCTAGCATAAATCAAAAGGAAAATGTTCGAGAGGTAAATATATTAAAGTAAAATTATAAAAATAAATAAAATAGTACATTGTAAATTCGGTTTTAGATGAGCATATTTAAGCGGAATTTTCGCGAATATAGGGAACTATAGTACAGTTTAATGAGAGTAATTTATTAGCTAATTGAAGGGAGGAATAAAGACGGTGCATACAGTTTCTCGCAATTACTTTTCCTCTTTTTTTCCTTATTTAATTTTCGAGTCAAGGAATCCTGTCGTGGAACTGAGTATAGAAAGCGTTAATTAGGTAAATAAATCGTCATCATGAACTGATTAACCCATATATGCCCCACTGTTGGACACAGGTCTTGTCTCAGAATGTGAAGAGTTACTCCATAATCCACCACGCCGACCAAAAGCAAACTGGTAGACTTCGTACACTTGAAAAAATTACAAAGAACTCCAGTTATGTAGGTTTCTCACGACGTTTTTCTTCATCTTTAAAGTAAGCTAATTCGAATTTGTTTACGCTATTTCGAAAAATCAAATGGGCGCGTCAGGGATTCTAATCCCTGATCTCTAACTTTAGAGGCCACAATTTTATTAGGCTATCACGGATTTTTTAGACATATACCTATTAAAAATACAATATTTTTTGATTCAAGAGTGACTGATTAACCACAATGTACTCAAGGGATTTTTGGATACCTTTGCTACCTTTATACAAAGTTGTAAAAACCTACACTGTGTTTTATACTACTATGTCAATTGTATTTTTTTTTGGTGTCTGAAAACAATAGAATTTTAAATATATTTGGAATGTAATGGTAATGATTTGCAGATTACGATTATAATTAAAACATGAGAAGAGTGTGTAAAAAAGTTGTTGTATTTGTATTTACATTGATACCTACCAAGGTAGCACCTATTTAATATTATCATTAAAGGTCGTCGACATCGTTATTTGTTGTTGCGGATATATATCGTTATTGTATATAGTAAAGTAATAACATTTAATGCTAAAGTGTAATAAATATAACAATTAAACAGACATAATTCTTAAAAGAGAGTATATTTAAATTTGTAATTATAAAAAATATCCATTACTGAAACTATCGCCATCTAAAGTAAATGCTATGCACTACGTTATAATTGTACCTTTGCTTGTACTATTGACGAACTGATTCTATAATATTCACATAGATGTCGCTACTGTCGATATTAAAAATACATGTAGTATTTTACATATTTTTTCTAACAGCAATCTACATAATTATTATTATGCACGTATCAAAATATTTACTCACATTTAATTATAATACTACTTAGAAAAAGTTTACTATATTTTGTAAACAGATAACTCCATCTATATTATTTAATAAGCACTAATCAGTTTCTCTGAAGTTACCACAGTTATAAGACATCGTGAAGATGTCGCTTTTTAACACATTGACTGCGGCAAACGCAACTGTCGTGTTTTACTGTCCGAGCCACCATTGCGGGGCGTACGCATACGGTGCGTTTCATTTTAATGATAACAGCATGAGCTTGCTGCATGGATACACTTCTGGATAACGCGACCAAGCGTTGGTAATGGAATAATTATAGCGTACTATATATATATAGGCTATCATGGTCGCAGTCATAGACAATATAATATCATGGTCGCAGTACAACCTCATTCAGAAGCAACTTTGTAAACAAACGCTTTGTAAAAAACGTATTATAAACAATAGGAACGTGTAGTTTTAAACTACCCCAGCTCCATTTGCTTCATTAATTTAAGTTATTATTTGAAAATTATATTATTTCATGGAAAAGAGTTTCTTTAAACACTTCTTCTCCATTAAAGAAAAATCTTCAAGGCAGTGGTAGTTTGTTGACGTTCAAAAAGAATTATGTAAACGATTTCCTTTTAATAAAAATATGTTGATTTGATTTGTCTTCTTCGCCAATCTGGAGAACAACTGCTTACCTGTAAATTGACGTACGTAACCGTAAGTTGACGACTACCATCTTCGCTAATAGCGAAACTATGCTGAGGAATAGTGAGCCAGACTTAAGAGCTGCCCGGGTAAAGATCCTCGAGGCCCATATTTACTCTTACTAGCATAGAGCCGAAGGGAAATTAATACTTTTATTGTTAAATGGTATTTAGGAGCCGCAACCATATTTTATATTCTACTGCAATATACGCATCTCTGCCCATAAATGGGGAAGGTTTTAATCATCTTCTAGTACGCTGTTCCAATGAGGATCGGCGGAGATACGGGTGAACCCCGGTCGACTCGTTTCAGATGTTTTGAAGTCGGCCACAAAGTCTCCGACAGCTTAATGTGCCGTCCGAAGCACAAAAGTTCGTATGGAATTTAGCACTGGCGGTCAGTTAACTAACTCACAAGCGCATTCGACATTGCTTAACTTAGCAGATTGGTTACGGTCTACAATATATCGCGCAATAATATCATGAAATATGAAACAACATTTACTAATCCAACTTATTTTTTCACATAATTTGATTTAATTTTACGCAGCATTTACATAAGAAGCAATGTTGTCCATGCAAATAGCAATCCGCTCCGCTTCATTATGCCTGATCACGCTGCGAAAATAACGGTGCACTTAATAGATACTATCCTCTAACTATGGACGAATTTTTGACTAAGTAAATACCTTTAGGTTTTGTTAAAGTTTGTCTTAAATACATAATAGGTACCTTACAAAAACACAATGTAGATTAAATTTGCGACAACAGAAGTTAATAAATATATTCCTAGACGCGAATCCCGCTAGCAAACAAGTCCCGTAGTTTGAGTAGATCATAACCTATATACACAATGAAGTAATGTCGGGCATTGTGGTAAGTTAGATAGCTATTACCTAAATTTCATGCACGTTTAGTTCTTGGATAATGGCAACCTTGTCAGAGGATTGAAAACATCAGACACGTTGACCACAAACCGACACGAGTTGAAAGTTAAATGATAGAGACAAATACATTACCTATGTAAATGTTTATTCACTATACTCAAACTAACAGTTAAACCTTGTCACTGTTGGACATGGGATTTCCATGACAAAAAGGATTAAGATCCGCCACGCTGGTCAAGTGCGCGTTGGTACGCGTAATTTAAAGAACATCAAGGGAAGAGAAGATTAGCTGAATATTGTCAAATCGGGAATAGCAACAATTATCCGCGATCGACTTTAGATACCTCTTATATTCAGAGTTGGTTACAGATGTTTATAAGTGGAGTTATGATTTAACATCAAACACACCGATGCTAGTTTGCTACTTCTAAATAGTAAATTAATAGTTAAAAAATAATAAACACTCAAAAAATACTGCAGTTAAAAGCAAAATGAATTCCAGTGCCTCCTTTTTGATTCCATCATTACATTAATTAATGATAATATGGCCTTGAAAATCACAAATGATCAGAGCACATCTCAAGACAATTGCAACAAGCGTAAACACATGTCAGGTTACTCCGTTATCTAATTCCTCTACCCACCTTCCGGCTTCACCACTATTTAATCAGATGGTTTCATATTGTTATATTGCCCTCAAACATGGTGTCAACTGCTTATGATTGTCAAGTTTCATAATGCAACAACTAGATGTGTGTGAAATTCACTTCATAATGCAACAACTAGATGTGTGTGAATTCCATTACACAATTCGTAACAAGTCCACGTAATAATAATTATGTGAGGTTAAATTAATTAAGAAGGTTATAAAGGTTTGGTAGATGGTAGAACTATATCGATCGAAGAGGTATCACCGCCGCCCTCATAATCCGCCGTGAAGCAATTGCGTTACGGTTGGAGTGGTACGGTTGCCAGTTGCACTTCAAGGCTACCATTTTGGTCCTCAGTAGTAACAGACATATATATAAATCAATTGCCGTGCGTTAGTCTCGCAAAAACTCGAAAATGGCTCGACCGATTTGAATATTTTTTTGCTGTGTTCACCTCAATGGGATTGTTTAGGAAAAAAGAAAATTAAGAAAAACCTAAAGGAGCCGCCGAAAGAGTACACCATGTGTCTAACTGTTATCTATTCCGTGTTTGTAGGAAATTGTTATTAATTGTTATTACATTTAAAATCGTTTTTTCATGACATGCGTTCATTGATGTCTAATAAAGTTTTATATTTGGACATTACCCAATCGTCCAATGCACGATGAAAAACGTGGATTACCAGAAAGTATTGCATTAAATGTTGGCCGTATTTATCTTTCATGTAAGGAAAAGACTGAATTCATTTGAACTACAATACAATTTCTTTAAAACCGTATACGACGCGGCCAATGTTATCGATCTCAATGAATTAGAGTTGTAAGATTGATTAGGATTGATAATCCCTTATGAAGAGTTACGATCGATTCAATTTTAGTTGAAACGAAGTTCATGGGCTCATCTAGTTTGTAATAATCATATTTTTGACACATGTCATATCACGTCACGACGTGTGGTTTCTCTGCGCAGCGGGGGGTACAGATGTTTTTTATCGTGTGTGTATCTGTGCCGATATTTAAAATATAATTACTACGGAACTAACCGTCGGTTGCAAAGATCAAGATGCTTTGATATTTCATGCATTGGATGCCATATTACGTGAATTTGTCAAAATAACTGCCTCATATTAGTCGTGTTCAAAAAAGATTGACTTTTTTATCCTTGTAAAGTAGCAAACGAGCGCGCAGGCCACCTGATATTAAATGGTCATCGCAGCCCATGGAGACCCACATCCAACCTCTAACAAAACTGAAGTTCCGTTTGAGGTTCACCGGTAATCTTGTAATATACCTAGTCCAACGCGTTACTTAAATACGGATTGGTTAAATTACAAGTTTACAAGTATATTTAATATTTATTAAAGAATCCGCGGTATTTATAGCCTTTGTACTGAGTACTTATTTTCGTACTTAGTACTAAGGCTATAAATACCACCGATTTTATTAGGTACCTTCGTACAGAGAATGTTATGAATATTTGATAAATTATCATTAAGCCAGTCTCAATCGAAACCTACATATTAAGATTTCTTTACTTGATAACAGATGGCGTTATGCATATCCTAAATACAAATTTTGCATAAGTTTAAAAATAGTTTCGAAGACAGAACCAATAATAACATAACGACCGGTTCGAACCAATTTGGTATTATTAATTTGCATTAATGCATATTTTTTACAAAACTTAAATTATATCTGCTGATAAGTTTATAAACGGCATTCTTAATATTTATTGATATCGTCATTCATACTAGAATAAGTACATATTAGATTAGAACAACAGGTAAAACATATTTTTGGCAGATATATGATAATATTACCTACTCACGCTGATATAGAAGATGTACTAAACGTAGGTTTGTCCGGTTTAGAACTATTATTTTTAATCTATTTGTACCAAATGCAGTCAAATCAAAATCAATACTCTTTTTTGTCATTATATTTTATTAAAAAACTTTAATACGCCAAATAAATCTCATTTCACGTGCGGTTATCGGTCTGTATGTACAAATTTGACGGACACGTTAAAATTAGGATAGTTATGAATTGACACGTAGCTCGAATAGTTATAAATGTGTCAAAACTATCATTAGATTTGTGTACCTAGTTAATATTTGTGTACCAAAATGTGCACACAATGTTAGTGATTGTAATGAGGTAATTGAAATTATGTAGGGCATGATGAAATGATTGTAAGAACAAATAATGTCGCAACTTGGCTGCTATATTACCGGTATATTCAAATAATATCCGGTAATATTGTTATATGTATATTACCGGATGTATTTGAAATCAAAAGTTAAAACGAGAACTCACGCTATTTGGTTCATTATATTATTTCCATTAATTTTGTATCTAGAGAAT
>DWKL01003643.1:0-11304 GCA_018249415.1 Phareas burnsi
TTCGTTTTTCTTTTTTGTTTACCATATCACGACACACCACACTAACTGTATCTTTACGCAACGAACTTTGCACTATTGGCGGTTTACATAAGCTCTAATTGATAACGCAAAATACGTTTTTGGGAACGTCCCAGTCGATCAACTTTAATGTCATGAAATTTACCACACACCATTACAGTTTCTCGCTTGTAGTGAGATTATCTTTTAAGAGTAGAGCACGGACATTTCTTCTGGAAGGTAGTAAACGATGTTACGGACCTTTTATTTGGCAGTTAGGACCTAACGACCGAGGCCCTACATTTTACATATAGGTAATGGCGCAATATGTACCAATACGGCCTGTGTAGACTAGCCATTCCTTGGATTTTTATCCGTTTTAAAAGACTTTTATTGGTGGTAGAATTATACTTCGTCTGGGGCGGTACCACCGTCCCCCACTGCCCCCGATCTGCCGTGAATTGTGTTATGTGTGTTGTGTTGTGTGAACTTGTGTTTTTTTACAAACATAATTTTTTTTAAGACAAGTAAGAAATAATTTAAACGTTAAAAACTCTGGATTTTGTAATTTATATAAATTTAAAAAAAAATGAGCCATTTACAGATGTTCATACAAAGTATACATAGCTATTGGGATTGCTTAACATTATGCGCGTGCTTGTACGTGTGACAGTTTGTGTGATGTGTCGCTCGAACATGAGTGTGCATATGTGATCGCAAAGTTCAAAAAACGTGGGCAGTCCGCCGTTATACAAATGGCCCTAACCTTCAATAGTCATTATTTTTAACGACATCTAACAAAAAAATCCAATTCTCCACTATTACAGTTTCTTGCTTGAATGCCTCGTTTTCACCCGTAAAAGAAAGTAAATTATATCACAACTCTTTTATTTGGCAATTAGGACCAAACGACTAGGGATCTATATTCCGTATATGGTTAATGGCGCCATAAGTGCCAACACGGGCAAGACTAGCCTTGCGTCAGGGTTTTTCCCGCCATGAAAAACGATGGCCCATGTAATTAAATATATTTTTTTATATTATAAAATAATTTATTATATAGATAAACACAATCCAAACAATGTTGCATAGCACTATTAAAAAATGTAGCCGTTACAGGATGCCAGACACTCAAAACATCGAGATTCACAGTTATTGAAGGACCTAACGAACAGGGCTCTACATGCCGATTATAGGTTATGCGCCATATGAAATTTAACTTCCGCTTGAGTATCGTATCGTGCACCATAAGAAAAACTACATTCTGTCATAATACTTTTATTTGCCATTTAGGACCTAACGAATAAGGACCTACATACTGCGATCGGATTATGTACCATATATTATTCAATACGTCTTCTGTATATTATGTACATTTAAGAGATAGTTGAATTGAATCCGGGGAGGTACTACCACCGTCTTTATCCGCCGTGAAGCAATTATTGTGTTTCGGTTGAAGAGGTGAGGTTGCCGGGTATACTTACATGCAAGTCGATTTAGTAATCAGGCGTAAAACGTGTCTACGGAAGATCTCAGATAGTACATCAGTCCTCTTTGAGGTTGGATGTTGGTCTCTATGGGCTGCAGTGACCATTCATCGTCAAGTGGCACTAACTTTTACAATACTTCAAACATAAGAAACGCCAATGTATAGCCTTCGTACATAATATCATTCAAAGATTCATTCCATATACATTTGGTTGTGAGTTTGATTACATTCAAATTCAGCTCTCCACATTCGTGGGGAACCACATTCCAGTTGTTGACAATAACTAACTGAAGCGTGATACATGCTTCGAGGTAAAGTCGACTCGTTATGAACTAAGCTATTTATAAACGAATATTTTGTTTTTAATTGACGTCGAAATAAAAGTAGTTCTCATATATTTTTATTTAATATGCTAAGCGGATAAGGCATTTTTTTGGTTTTGGGGGAGGGGGGGGATGGGTAGAATGTTGAAGATACCTAACCTTTTGGGGGACGACAGGGTTATGTGAGATTTTTACTCACTAAAACTACACGGTGGCCTCACTACGCCCATAGGAAAGACCCAGGATTTCAGGAGAACGCACCGGTGCATTCCTTGCATGATGCCCGCTACGACACCTCCCGGGGACAAACAAGGACGGCCTAGTAGTTAAGATTCCGGCCTCTCGCGCTGAGTCTCAGGCGTTTGAAACCTGCACCTCTAATTTTTCGTCCTTACGTGCATATTAGAAAATATTTATCACTGTTATTCCAGCGTTAACGGATCTACAAATTAAAATAATGCCTCCAACAACAAAACAGTTAATATGTATTATTTACAGATAAGCTTTCACCTCTTAGCTGTACTCTTAAACGCCGCGCACGCGATCAAAACATTATATCAATTTGACTGACCTCCTGCGTATATGTCGGCCCTTACTACAGAGGGGTCAAGCTGAATTTCAAATTCTACTGAACCCATCTCATTCAAACATATCGCAGTATTTAAGTCTTACTATATGTTTTAAAAGTGTAAAATAATCATTTAAATCGATTAAGTACTCTTAACGCGATTCGCGAATGAACATGCAAACAAACGAACAAACATATGTTTGTCTTCAGATACCACAACTATCAATACAAGTAATTTTTTTTAATTGGAGACAGTTGTAGCGGGGTTACAATGTTCTCGTATAATCGATAGACACATGAAAATTTATTCAGTAGTTTAAGTAAATCCGGAAATACACTGATAAACATTTCAAACAATTTTAAGAGGATTTCAATAATTTTATAAATTTTATTTATAGATATTAAAAAGCGTAATACGCGACGTAAGCGACGTACCTTAGAAAGTTCAATCCAACAGTCGACTGTAGAAGACTTCCTGAAAAGGAAAATGTCAATAAATATACATATAAACCCAATATAATTTATATATATCTATAAGTATAAATACGTACCCAAAGGCATATTATTATTTCTCTCTAAACTATTATTGTCAACCCATTAATGTCCCACTACTGGGCATGATTGCTTTTGTAGAAAAGTCTCAAAAATTTAGGTATCCTCACGATGTTTTCGTTTACCGTTAAAACAAATGATAATTTCTAATACGCACATAACTTCGAAAAATTAGAAATACTTGCGGGATTCGAACCCCGGACCCAAGTGTGAGAAGCCGGAATCTTAACCACGAAGTTATCGCTGCTATCATAATAATATAACAGTCTATTTATTTATTTATAAATTCACCAACGATTATTACCTTTAAATATAACACGGTATCATATGATCTAAAAGTTTTACAATAAATAAACGATCACTTACAGGTGAACATCGAAGCCATATTCATTTAACACGTTGACTGCGGCGGCTAATATTCGAAACAATCCACCCGTGCGGCGCGCAACACAATAAACGTGTTTTTGTACGGTGTACTGTACGGTACTGGTGGCTCAGACAGTAAAAGGACACGTGCGTTTACCGCAGTCAAAATGTTAATGTCAAAAGATGTATTTTGGTCTTTCTTTCGCCATTTCTTCTCCATAACGATACACCTTACGAGTTGGTGGTAGTTTGCTGACGTTCAAACAGAATTCTGTTTAGAATCTACTTTGAAAAAATATTTTGTTTTGACTTGACTCCAATAAAATAAGCCTTTAGTGAAATGTTACTTTATTAACAACTTGGGTTAATGTTCGCTGTAATTTCGAACCTTACAACCTCAACTTCTGACCACACTGAATCCCATTTTATAATTGAATGTGTAAAACCGAATGTTACATGACCACTGCAGTTAATGGGACTCAAGGCCCATCCATTGCCCAATTACATTGAAGTGCTATGCATATCGATCAGATGTCGCGCCAGCTACACCGACACCCTACAAGTGGCTACGCATGTTTCAAAAGACAAAAAACAAAATAAGTTTCTAATAAACATAAAATACTTCATCAATTTCTTTTTATATTAACACATTGACTGCGGCAAACACACTCATACGGCTCGCACACATACCGTGTGTGCCGCCGTATTGGAACACGCCTGTTGTGTTGCGCGCCGCACGGGTGAATCGTTTAGAATTTTAGCCGCCGCAGTCAACGTGTTAACTCGAAATAATATAAATAAAATAAAAACAAACTATTTTTGTCGTTATTCATTCGTACACTAATAAATGTTTATAAATCTCACGCGTCGCACACAACAATAATCTATACACAATACAATAAAGTCATACAAAAATTCGGTGACGAGTGCATTAGTTTGCCCAACTTGCTCTTGACTTATTCCCCTGTACAAAACGAGCTCCTAGACTTTCATATAAGCCTATCCGCTTACGGATAATCCAGTGATGGAACACACGCTTCGGAAATTATTTTTAAATTTTAATTTCGTCACTGCATTGTTTGGACTAACAAAAAATATACTTACATTTATAAAAAAAAAAAAAACATTTGTATAAACAGAACATAGTGATATTAGTAAAATGGTCACCGTCACTTATACCACCGCAGTGACCCCTTGGCTTTGTAGTCAACATTGTCAAGAGACGCAAAGTGCATTACCACCCTTAAAAGCCAAACATAAATAAAACAGTATACAAAATAGTATGAAGTACCATGAAATATTAAATCGACCACTAACAATACTACTCATTACAAGTGTAACTTCGACAAAATGAAAAAATAATTCCCAAATGACATCCATCCAGACGCTTCCAGTAGGAACTCTACCGCCGTGCCGCCTCCCGCCCGCGCTCTCCGACCAAAACGCTACAAGTATGCTCTATTCAAATTTAATCATTAAATGTACACGTTATAAATTTACAAAAACACGTAATCGCTATGGCCGTCTGAATTCGGAATGGACGCAGTTGGCGGGGCGCGCGGGCGCCGCGGCGCACGGGGCTTACAGCTCGCGCGAGAAACGTAACGTACGGCGCAGAGGACTGCTTTGTATACAGAGACCGTGTGCTTGAACCTGTCCAATACTAGTAAAACAGTCATGGTCTAGTGGCTAAGCTTCCAGCCTCTCACGCTGGGTGTCCGGGGTTCGAATCCCGCACGCGCCTCGTATTTTTCGAAGCTATTTGCGTATTAGATATTAATGATATAATAATTTGCTTAAAATGAAACGCACAGTATGCGTGCGCCCCGCACGGGTGGATGGGACAGTAAAACACGACAGGTACGTTTGCCGCAGTCAAAGTGTTAAACGTGACGAAAAACATCGTAAGGAAACCTACACATCTGACAATGATTGGTAAAGTTCTCAAAGGCGTTTGAAGTCTACCAATCCGCCCTCTGCCAGCGTGGTGGACTATGCCCTAACCATTGTGAGAGGAGACCCGTTGGTTGGTGATAAATACTACGAAAACCAAAATCCAATTATAAAATAGAAGTTACAATAATGTTAGTACATTAAATTTAGCAGTATAACACATCGGACGTCTTAAACATCCTAAAATATAATCGAATAGAGCAAATATTCATAACACATCTACCAATTTAACACATTGACTGCGACAAACACACCTGCCATGTTTTACTGTCCGCGTCACTCATGCGGCTCGCACGCATACGGTGCGTGCCGCCGTACTGGAACATGCCTGTTGCGTTTGCGCCGCACAGGTAGTTTGTATCGAATATTAGTGCCGCAGTCAATGTGCTTAATAGTTTTACTAAAAAGAAGTATTAAAAATTATTCACAACCCGCGTACCGCAGCGGCCACCATACCGGTCTGACGAGCAGAGGGTTCCGGATTCCAGTCCGGCTAAACAGACATCTGAATGATGAATTTAGATTTTTGTTCCGGTTGTGGATGTTTTTTTTTATTTATTTAAAGTAGCAAACGAGCGTGCAGCCTACCTGATGTTAAGTGGCCACCGCAGCCCATGGACACCCACATCCAAGCTCAAACAAAACTCGAAGTTCCATTTGAGGTCGCATATGGATGCGTCACTACTCCTGAGGGCTAAGGTGGTCGCCTCGCTATATGTGCGCCTGGCCGTGTCTGTGTTCTCGTCTTTGTGCATCGCCATGGCGCCCGCGAATCACGGAATCACTGGGATTAGTATATAAATCGTTTGTTTGTATGTTTGTTTATTATCAAGTCTTAACTTCAAATTCAAAAGCACATAGCTCTCTATACAAGGGCGTCCTCAAAACATTTTCAACGAATACATTAGAGACATCGCACCAACGGCGTTACCGAGGGCCGTCGGCATTTCAAAAATACAATAAAAGTACCATCAATATACAAAAACCCCTACACGCACACACTTCCTTATTGTATTATATAAAATCTTTACATACAAATTCATGCGAAGAAAATTATGAATTCACAATTACAATTTCAACTTTAACACGAAGACTTAAGATTGTTTTTCGAACGGCATGAAGATAATTTGTACCCGATTTCGACTTATGAAGAATGAACTGAAGTCACACTTTACTTTCTCATTTGGTATTTGAGTGTCTAGACGGGTGTCCCGGGTCTGTCCGTGTATCAATGTAATAGTACATTCAATACTTACGTCTAATATAACACGGATGAAATCCAACTGTTGACGCGATGACGTCGAAAGCTTGAGTTTGTGCGAATTGCGTTGCTTCCATATTAAAAAGGTTATTTATACACTGAGATACAATATGACACGATGTCATTTTGTTACGAACAAGATGTTACCCAGCGTTTTCCTCTTCATAAGATACAGAGGATAGATTTACGATTTAAACAAGAAAACTTAAATTTTAAGATATATTGCTTCGAATTTTTATAGCTTAAATTTTAAGATATTTCTTCACTTGAGTCACTTTAGTATTAGCATTTTAAGTTTTTATATCTTAAAATTTAAGACATTTTTTTAGATATTTTTTACTATTAATCACTTTAGTGCTAGCATTTGTTTTGAGTAAAAGTAAATTGTTTTGAGTCTTTATATCTTAAAATTTAAGATACACTTTGTAAGATAATTTTCTACTCAAGTCAGTTCGACCTTAGCCGTGGTAAGTTTGAAAGGATAATTTTAGATTGAAATCACACTCTGAATTATATTTCTACTTATGACAAATGAAAAAGAAATTTGTATAAAACAGCACCATTTGTATTATATTCAAACTGAAAGTTCAACGTTAAGATAATTCAATCTTAAATTATCGTTTACATTTATTCCACGGCTAATTATGATATTTAGTGTTACCATAAGAAAATGTATTGTGCAGCAGTAATTTGCAATATGTTACTTTGTTTAGAAATGTTTTTTTTCAATTTCAACATTACATTATACAAGTATGTAATATTTAAATTGAAAAAAAACCATTTACAAATGAAAAAAGAAACTATTTACAAATATGTTTCAAACGAACGAAACTCTATAAAATGATACAAAAAAGCCAATTCATTTTATTGAGTATTTAAAAATAGAAATTCCCCAAATTCAAAGAAATAAAATGACGTACAAGAGAACGATCCCACCCTCGATAATTAGCAGTGGCGCCACCTCTGTACCTTAACACCACGAACAAGGACAATAGAAATATTTTACAATAGACGACAGACTACAATTACAAATATTTAGAGCATTTTCACGTCACTCCGTCACACCATTATTGCTCGACGGTACTGGACTCGACAGTACACATATATTAATATATTTTCATCCGAGACCGCTGCCCCAAAATAAATTGTACGTATCAATCATTGCATTGAAATAAAAAATATAACAATTCTCAATTACACTCATTGATCTACCAATAGATGTCGGGGTCTGCGCCCGAGCGTCCGAGCCGAAAGAGCAACAGAACTCAGAGTGACGCCTCAGTAGTCCTTTGGCCGAGCGACAGACCACACGGCAGTATGTCCTTAATAGAATTAGATAAAAATCGCGACACAAAAAAAAAAGGTACTTTCATATTTAAAAATAAGTCATACCGCTAATTAACAAATTAACACATTATTGCGTACCGATCTATGTTAATAATTGGGTCGAAATCAAAGTATATTAATCAACTGTGGCCTATAGTCAGTCGCAAATGACAAGTTGCCTAACAACAGTTGCGTTGCAACATGTTGACTGCGGTGAACACAGTGTCGTGTCTACTGTGCGCGCACACGTGCGGCTCGCACGCGGTGTGTTGAATTAAAACAACCTCCTATTTTGTCATCAAACTGTTCCGGATATTTTTCCGTAAATTTAGTACGCGAGAACCGCGTGAAATTTATTACTAAGCCAATTATTTGATTACATTTATATGATGCCGACATTTGTAGATATTATTAAAGGTATTTCTCACGTTCTCTCATTAAATGACTTGTTTAACCGCGAGCGAGAAATATAAGCGATTACCTTTTGTTTAACGTATCTTTTGTTTAGCGTTATCTTTTGTTTAAAGATTTCTTTTATTTAACGTATCTTTTGTTTAAAGTTTTCTTTTATTTAACGTATCTTTTGTTTAGCTTATATTTTGTTTAAAGTTATCTTTAATGTCACGTATCTTTTGTTTAAAGTTATCTTTTGCTTAACGTATCTTTTGTTTAATGTTATCTTTTATTTGAAGTATCTTTTGTTTAATATTATCTTTTGTTTACCGTAACGTACACAACATACTGTGTACAAAGTAACAATTACACAGAACACCTGACGTTTCGAATCCCAGACACACCGGTCATGAGGATTTAATTATAACATCAACTGTGAGAATTCTCAAAGACGTATGAAGTGTATCAAACAGCTCTTGTCTAGGCGGACTATGCCCTAACCCTTCCAAATCTGCGGGGAGATCTATACCCAACAATGGGAAGTAATTGTAACGCACGCTACTGCCATCTACATTATTGCTTTGTCTAATCCAATCAAACATGAAACGCATGTAGCCTCGCAATTTGTGTAGATCGTGTCCGATCCACAAGTCGGGTTCGGACGCCAGTTGGATGGATGACCGCTAGTAGCTGGATTCCAGCGCACTTCCGTACTTCGGAGGCCACGTTAGTGTGTCATTGGACAGAAGTCAATAAACGTTGTCAGAGGTCTTATAGGCGGTATTAAAATATCCGACACGGTTATCTCCACCGACATCGCGTTGGAACTCCCTGGTGGACTATTCTCCGCATCCCTCAGTTTGTGAGAAGAGACCCGTGTCCAGGAATGGGACATACAAATGGTTACAGCCAATCAAAAATGAATAAAGTTATATCGCATCGCTTCATTATCAAGTCACTCGCTCGCGGTCAAGTTCTTCACTTCACCTATCCTAATCATTGCCAATTTAAGTTTCCACAATACTATACGACACTCGCATTAAGCATTTTATTTATATTATTTAAAAAATATTTTATAATTCACCATTTAACGTACTTCTATTGAGAGCCTATTCGTTTGGGAAAATGTTATCATAAAAAAAATCTGTAAATAATTCAACTTTAAATAAAAATGTTTTGATTTCATTTGATTATCTCTTACCGGTATTGACAATTCTATTTTACCGGTATTCGAGCTTGTACTAGACAGAAACTGTACTTGAAAGTACCGACATGAGTTTGAAAAATACATAAGTTTATTTTGGTACTTCAACTACATAACCGATATCGTAACCAATTACGTACCGGTATCGTTAAAAGGTCAATAGAACCGGTTCTGAAAAGGGTATTCCATGCACTATATTCGTCATTATTTATTTACATAAAAGAAAAATATTATCGACTTCTCCCCGCTCTATCTCACCGCGCCATTTCATATAACACCCCCTGTCCTGGAGCGGTGAATTTCTTGTGTAATGAAAAGTATTAAAACATTTTTTAATAACCGATACCGGTACCAACTGCGTACCGGTGTGAGGTCAGTGGAACTGGTTCCAAGTGTATCGTATTGCGAGCCGTGGTTGGATAATTCAGAAAACGGCTGACCAGATTTTGACGGCACTTTCTGCGAAGATAGAAAACGACCAACGCGACCGGAAGCTCGTTTCACATTACTCCTAAACGATTGTAAGTAGTATTAATTTATCATTAAATCCACTACTTTACGTATAAAGGTCAGTACCCGTAGCCATAAAACTAAACATACATACATACATACATAAAATCATATTTACGCTGTCTAACACTTGACAATACTAACTCAGCGACACGGGTTATACAACCATGCTCTGGGTCCGTGTGGCACCCATAATACAAGTCCTAGCGTAAGAATTAACGCTCGCATTTATAAAGAAGTAATTTCTCGTACTGGTAAGAGCAGTGATAGCCTAGTGGTTAAGATTACAGCCTCTCAAGCTGAGTGTCCGAGGTTCGAACCCCACACGCACCTCAACTTTTCCGAAGTTATGTGCGTGTTAGAAATTAATTATCACTTGCTTTAATGGTGAAGGAAAACATCGTGAGGATGTGTAGGTTACATGAGAGTTTTCTGTAAAGTTCTCGAAGTTGTGTGAAGTCTACCAATCCGCACTTGGCGAGCTTAGTAGACTATGGCCTAACCCTTCTCATACTGAAAGACTCGTGCCCAGCAGTGGGACATTAATGGGTCGATCATGATGAATTACTCGTTGCTTTGTACTTTCTTGATAATCACCACTGTCACTTGATAAAGCCGTCATTGATTTGTTTGATTGATTACTTGTGTGGGGATTCTAACTTTTGACAGCGCTAACTTCAAGCAATTACTGAACTATAAAATAAAAATGGTTCCTCAACACTTTGACTGCGGTAAACACAACTGTCGTGTTTTACTGTCCGAGCCACCCGTGCCGCTCGCGCGCATACGGTGTGTGCCGCCGTACTGAAACACGCCTGTTGTGTTGCGCGCACGGGTGGATTGTTTCGAATATTGGCCGCCGCAGTCAGTGTTAAGCAGTGATTTTTACTTATTTAAATACTCATTTTTACTTCTTTATTAATACGATCATTGAGACCGAAACGTTAATTTAACTAATTAATACAGATAAAATTTCCCAAAATCAACAAAATAGGCTCCGAAACCCTCGCAAAACCTATCTTTACTTCACACATCCATCACTCCGTACATTTGCTTTATACAATTGACTCATACACTATCAGGAACGAACACGACGTTACAAACGTGGTGATGTTAAAATCCTCGTTATATTTCAAAGTCTGAAGACAAATTTATTTTATTCTACCGCTTTTGAAGTTATACTTCTTTTCTTTCTTATGAAAAGCATATGAGAATGAATGAGTGAATGATTCTTTTCTTTCTTATCAAAAGCAGATGAGAGTGAACGATTCTTTTTTTTCTTATGAAAAGCAGATGAGAGTGAATGATTCTTTTCTTTCTTATGAAAAGCAGATGAGAGTGAATGATTCTTTTCTTTCTTAT
>DWKL01003644.1:0-11303 GCA_018249415.1 Phareas burnsi
CAACAATGAACCGCGACAATTGGACCCGGGCTCGAACTGGGTCTCCCTGCACACATGCGCATCTAAACTGTATAGACACCAGGGTACCACAGCGGGCCTGTTCGCAAAGTGAACTATTGCAACCGTCGGTGCTATACATTTAAAAATAAATAAAAAACAGTGCCGGGTATTATTAATAAGATGATGAGCTACAGAATTAACTTCTGTGAATACATTTATTGGTTATTTTTCTTCACGAAGTTTTAATAATATAGCAATCGAACCGTAAAGTATTTAACGATGTAGATAAGTGATTAACAAAGCAGGTTTGGTTTCGTAAATAACTATTAAATTATGTTAATAGTTTTGAATTCACACTTACAAATACAAAAATGGAGTAACATTTCCGAATATAACTATCATAGTTAGAAGTGGTTCGCGTCACATTATGTATGTTAAAATTGTAGCTAAGTATTGGTTAATAAGTTTCGAAAATTTACGTTTTGTTTTGTTGACAACAGTGACGTAAATTACTTCTAATTTAAAACTACAATATAAAGAAAAGATAAAGTAGATATATATATCGTAATTTTAATACCATATAAAACGTACATACACAATGTACATGATCAATTATATATAATATATATTGATCAGTAGTAATCATTTTCAATACAGGCATCTGTTGAAATGAAATAAAGATTTTAAGGTATAATTTAAACAAATGTTTTAAAATGAGCATGACGTCATCATTAATTACTGCACTTTTACTATTTCGCCTGACACACCGACACGAACTGTTGCGTTTTGTTACGAAAGTCCACAATAATGCATTAGGCACGCGGTTTGTTATCAATCACACACCGACCATACTGATCAGTACACTCCATATGGACAATCTTATTGTTACTCACATTGTTTAGTATTTTTAACTCTGTTTCTCTGTGATAAGCATGAATATGCTAGCAAAGTCACGATGCTCGACTTTTCATTGTATTTGGAGACAATAGGGTGTTCGGAGGAGTAGGTGTGTGCGGGCGGATGAAGAAGACATTACGTCGATTACGAGCTAGAAGGAGATTGCCTCTCCAAACATTCCCATGCAACGGATCATTAATCATCTGACGAAATTATTATGAGGATATCAGAGCATTCAAATTAGATATAATATTAATGAATTCTTCTCTCTGCACTATGACATCATATTTTTCAGGAATTATTGAACAATATAAAAAACGTAGTTTTTCTTATTCAAGTTCATCTTTAACCAATTAAGAAAGAAATATCGTTGCTTAAACTATAAATATAGCTGAATCAAACCGGATTGCATACAATTTTGGAATCTTATTAAACAAACAGAACTCCAACTAAGTGAACCAGAAAATCCAACTCGACTAGATATTGCCATACATTTGATACACCACACTTTTTCATCTTATTAAAACTACTGCTCACCCCAAGGTCTATGACTATTCGAAGAATTCCATTATCAAGACCATTTACAGGAACTTTACAGGCAGTAAACCATCGCGGCCTCTCACGTGACTCTCCGCAATACTCGTAAATTTAAGCTATAAAATAAATGCCGTAAGTTGGGAATGCATTGGAATTTGTACTACAGATATTATGTCCTTCGTATTTGTTGTATCTCGTTACTGTAGTTATTCGTGTTACCAAAATACTAAGCCGTTTTACTTAGGCACTAGTATATGCAAATGATTTATAGATATTTTTATATTGTTGCAACCCTGTGTACACTTTTCTGGGCATGGGTCTCATCCTACAACTGGCGAGAGCATGAACCATACTCCACAGGAGAGAGATACAAGTTCTAATAAGAAAAGAGGTTTCACAGAATTTACAGTACACCCCGTGCACAAAATCTTCTCTTTTCAATATTTTAAATAATAATTCACGAATATTTTTAACATGAAGATAACACACAAACGTAAATAAGAATAAATGTCGAGTGTCGAAGTTATCAAGAGACAAGATCTATACATTCAATGCAGTTCAAACGAAAGACAAATTGAGCCGCTCCTCCGTCGGTACGCTTAAACTGATAACGGGTAGTAAAACAATAATGCCCTACAACGTTATCTCAACAAACTGACTGGAGAACTTATTTATATAGTCAGATCTGTCAGGCACTTAACGATAACCTAGGAGGTCGTTGTCGTAAAAGAGTAAAAGAAAAAGCCCGTGCAGTACAAAGCGGACCCGAGAACAATGTTCTCGGAGAATGCATACTGCCGTGTGATACGAAACACAGATCCAAAGTTACTGTTATTACAAACTAAAGAAAAATAATTGCCGCCGGTGGGTATAGCCCACAACAAGTACAACAGACGGTAGACAGCGATAGCTTTGTGATAATATTTTGGCATCTCAATCTGCGAGTCCGGAGTTCGAAGCTCAGCCTCTGATTTTTGGAAGTTATAACCATATTAGAAATTAATTATTATCAATTGATTTAAAGGTGAAGGAAAACATCATGAGGAACTTATGCACCTGAGAGTTCTCCATGACATTTATTCTTCTGATTCCGACAGATGCGGAAACTCATGTCCAGCATTGGGATAGTAATGGTTTGATGATCATGGCCACGTACAGTAACTAGAATACGAGCTGCCCAAAAGTCACTTCAGCGTATTTTATATTAGAAATGACGTCAAAATGACTATTGCATCCCAAGCAAAGTATCAATTTATATAGCGGCGTAATTTACTGACGACTCTCGAAGTAATTATGAAACACGTCGTCGTAAACTGAGCCGCGTGTAATATCATCCACTTTGTGCGCAGTCATGTGATGTCAGATGATTTCAGTAACGCACTCCACAATGGGCAGATATTTAATTGAAATTTAAAGAAACTATGTCAATCGTCAAATAACACTTCTGACATATCCCATATTTAAACTAGACATCCAGAAATGTATAAAGCTGACAGAAGTGTTACGCACCTCTCGTTGAGCTGTGACGGGGTTCGAGTCCCAGCCATATACCTCTGATTTTTCAAGGTGCTGTACGACGTATTAGAAGTTATTAGAAGTTAACGGTAAAGGAAAACGTTGTGATTAAACCTTTATGCCAGCAAAATAGTTATCAATGGTATATGAAATCTACCAATCCGCACTTAACCAGTGTGGTGAACTGTGGCCTTAATCCTTCTCATGCTGAGAGAGGATCCATGCCCACCAGTGGGAGAACAATGGATGATGATAATGATTGTGGGTGCCGCCTCGCGGTGTTCGAGTTAATCTTCGAACGAGCAAACTTCAGCGGGACTCTTTTAGAAATAGAAAACTTTAAAGGGGACGACAATTACTTAAAGTAGCACCCAGATGTACGTTGCAGCTATACACGGAAGTTCGTATACAAGAAACCTAATGATCCAAATCTAGAGTTAAAAGCACTCCTTAAGATCAAATGAATCGCATCCCCGTTTGCTGTTTCCGTTAAATAATAGCAAAATGGTGGGACGCATTGTGTTTGTAAACTCAGTTACACGGAAGTATACGTCTTCAAGTGACCTAAATTAGCACACAAATGGGACAACAGCTCTAAATCCAATGTAGTGGATCCACAGCGCGATGCTCATCATCTTACCAGTTCCGCCGACCTCTTTACAGTGTTTTCGTAAATCACTCGTGTCGTAAAACTCCCTACGCACTATACTTATATTGTTTTACGAAAGAATAGGGTTTCAAAAGTTTACGACTCGTATATAACATTCTTTGCTAAACACTCTGAAGTAAGATACTTATATATCTTAATGAGAAACTACAAATGTTGCGATAATTTATTTAATGAAGGAATTGAATAGAAAAGTTGCATTATATTAAAAAACCGGAAAAGTAATATATCTATTAATCGCCCAGGTATGAAGTGACCCAATCCCACAACTGTTGATGCGACCTCTTAGACAAATAGATAAATCTTATATTTCAAAAATAAAATTATTCGCAAACTTTACTTTTACGAACGATGAAACATAATAATATTGTAAAGCTGTAGAACGGCACTGTAGACGGCGTCATTGTTGGATTATTAGAGAACGTGACGTCTGCACGCCATTGTTGAAAGCAATTATAGGAATTTAAATAATGTTCTGCCGTTTAAAAAAAATTATAAGACACTAATATTTGTATTATTTACAGACGTTACATAATTTTAACTAAATACGAGTCTAGAATAACACATTGGTAATTCGTTAAGATAAACGTTTGTATAAGTTACTGATGAATCACATTTCAAATTGCAGATGATCCTACAGAGGTTTACTTTACTGTGCCATCGTATCCACCATACAAAATAGCTGTGATCAGTGAGGAAATGTAAGTGAACATTGATTAAAATACATCACATGAACCGAACGAGTTAATCAAATTAGATACCAACATAAAAAAAAAACATTACGAAATTGCAAGGTCAGAAGCAGTTATATGATAGATAATATTTCTATTAAGCTGAAAATAATATTATGATGAATAAGTTGATGATCAGATTTTGTTACCGTCATTTCGTCAAAGCGCGGAACTACCTAATAATAATTTCCGGCGCGCGCCGCGGATAGAATTAATTATACGGATCGAACCGCCGTGACAACGTAGATGGTATATTTGGATATCACTTTAGGTGAGAGGAATTAAAGTGATTTAAGACACTTTTAGGCGTTTAATTTTAAGAAATTCAATATAGAATTGTGATCTACCACATTTGGTTTTATCTTATTGTGGAAAATCAGATGTGGGTACGTCTATATTTTTCGTGCTGCAAGTAGTTAATGACTACGGAAGGATTATTTATTGAAAGTGATAATGTAGATTTTAAACAATACTATTATTCAAGCAGATTACAATTACGATGACTTGGCGAAGACAAACTTGCAGCCGGAGATAATTAAAGTTTAAATAAAAAATATTGGATTAGTTCCTATTTCATTTTCCAAAATATTTGTAGTAGAAAATTATTCGAAAAGTGAAGTTCGTAAAGTCAAAAGTCAAAATATCCCGGCGGCTGCAAATAGGTACATACATGAACAAATTCAGCAAAAGCATATCAAGGCATACAGAATCATCATCATACAGTTCCCACGAGGCGAGGCCACGCGACACAGCCGCTCAACACTGAATGTGGCTGATAATCATCGTCTGACATAATAGAGAAATTGCTGGTTTCCGCACACGGTGTTTTACACGGTTAAATATAATGCTTGAAATGGACTTACATAGATATTAAGTCACGCATACTCCACAGTATGATTTAAAATTTAGTATAATCAACACATAATGTTCGTGTCAAGAGCAAACCCATAGCCTTGTTAACTACTCTCTGACGCTGCCTTTAAATAAATAATTGTTTTGAATTCCAGTACTCACTGTAAATCGGTGGCTACACACTAAATACGATATTATAAAATAATGTATTATAAATACTGTATGCATGTGATATCGTACTAAAGATAGACGTATAAATTGTCTTTCCACAATACACAACACAAAAACGCCTGTTAATAATAAAGGCGCGCGACAAAAACAGTCGGCTTCACGCCATATCAGTAAGAAGTGGATGCGACAGGTGGTTACCGTATTAACATATAGATAACAACGATAGAATCGCATGAAGATGTTTTACGTTTGAAATGTGTCTTAAAAATCCATCGCCAATGACATTTAGTCATAAGTTCCGTACCATTGTAATATTTTAGTCCTCGCTAACGGTAAGTTGCTGGGACACCGCGCGCCGCAGGTCCCGCCACGCCGGCCCGACAGCCAGAGGGTTCCGAGTTCTAATCCGGTCCCAATTTATCATTTAAATATCTAATTTTCATAGCATATAATCTAATTTTAAATTTCGCATGTAACTTCACATGTTAATACGTTTTTACATCATATGGTGTACTTTTTAGGGAAGACGTCCGGAGAACATTTTCAAAAAACACACCCAGACGTTAATACCCAGAATGTATTTAGGTTTTCTAGTTATTTAAATTTTGCGCATCGTGCGCATCGTGCGCGCGTGTAATTATAAACCACATTAAATATTTACTAACAAGGAGGTACAAATAACTTATTAATATTTTATGTTGTGGATCCCTAAAATCACGGTTGTATGGCCGTGTGAACAGGCGGGGGCGGCCGCTGTGGGCGGTCTTTTAGGATATTCCACACGAGTAATACACATGTCAATGACTTGTAACCATCTGAAGGCATACTACACGCCTAAATTGATATTTAATTATCTACTATTTAAAATATTTTACCAAAAATGAAATCAATCAAGTGTTTATATGAACATCGGCCAATGCCTACTATAGATGTTTACAAAAACAATGCGCTTAGGTTCAACTAAACATTAATTACCAGTTAGATGGCCATTTATGGTCGCTCTAGGTACCTGTTAATTTTAAATGCAGTATAGTTACTAAATGCTGAGAAACACTTTGATTTAAAATTATATGGTTCTACGTACGTTGATTGTACATCTATAATGTAATTTCGCGAAAGGGGTGTGTCAGGGGTCGGTGACCCGCGAGGGATCATGGGGTCCCGGCTCGTGGAGCAAAGGTGTCAATTAGCACGCACTTGTACTGTCAAGCACTGATCCTTGCAGGCGAGCAATGGGCGGAGTTGATTTGTGTGTGTCACAAATATAAACCAGGTGGTGACAGCCGCCTTCGTAACATATACATCAAGACATGATTGAACCCTTTGACGTTGCGAAATCACCGCCACCCCTATTTCTAGCTTCTAGCTGCAGCGAAGCGCTGTGTTCCGGTTGGCAGGTTATGGTGAGGCAGTACACTTTCTCGAAGCGTTGCCTTAGCGCTCAGCAGTAGCGACGCATGTGTGATCAAATTCAGATAGGACTGGTATTCTATGTGGAGTTGGTTATGGATCTTCATGAACGGCCCTTTTAACACCCACCAGAAGTCCACTACAGTCCACAGGTCTCCTGTCAGAACGAAAAGAGAATTCAAGAACTTTACGGAGAACTATCAGACATGACAGAGATCTCCTCATGATCTCTTTTTTTGATTGCAAATGATAATTATTTTTTAATAAGCGCATTATTTCGAAATATCAAAGGTGCGTAAGGAATTCTAACCTTGAACACCCAGCGTAAGGAGCCGGAATTATACCACTAGGCTATCACTGCTGTACTCACTTATATCGCACTCGTATTATGTATCTTGACATCACGTCTCTTTACGCCGCGGCGAGGGCCCGCTGTTTGATCTGATTCCCTAGCCGCTCGGTGTAAGGATGCATGAGTAATGTGCACTTTACACATTATATTGAGATAACCCAGTTCAGAGCTCAAATCTTATTATCTTAGTGATGTCATCATCAATCCATTGCTGTCCCACTATTGGGCACATAGCTCCTAATTAATATTTCTGTCACTCCCATTACTAAATAAATATTAAATAAATGAAAGCTTTCTGCGCTATTGCTCCACACTAGAATTCCCTGTGCCATAAACGCCTTAGACGCACACTAACAACCAGATCCAGAAAACAAATCTAAGTTCATCATTTAGATGTCGGCCTGACAGAGAATCGAACCCGGAACCCTAGGCGCTTCAGACCGATACGATTACCGCTGCGCCTCGTGGATCGTCACTTGATAATACTTAAAATAATTAGAGGCGCTTGCTTGAGATTCAAAGCTTTAGGTCCAACGTAGTGTCATAATTTATACCACTTACAAATGAGTTAATGAATTAAGGTATTAATTTTGGCGTTAGACCCATACACACAGTAGGCACAAGACAAACGATTATAATATGGTATTTAAAGTTTATCAAACTTTTAAATTTCGATTCACTAGTCAAAATTGATTGTTATAATTATTTTTGTTCTTTACGCACCTAATACATCCTAATACAATAACGCTGAGTTTGTTTATTTGAACGCGCTAATCTCTGGAACTAGCAGTTGGATTTGTTAAAATATTATATTAATTATTGAATTAAATAACCTATTTATTGAAGACAGTTTTATGCTATGTAACATCACGCTACGATTCGTATGAGCGGAGCAATTAGCAAAATTTAGGCAAAAAGCATAGCATGCCACGCGGACGCGGGCGGGCGGCGCGCCCAGAGGTTCTTATTCAGGCGAACGCGCGAGTCAGGGGCATCAGACAGTATAAAAATATAATAGGAACATTCTTATACATATCATTAACTTGTAGGGCAGGGTACGAACATGTAGAAAAATAACTACAGTACTCTATAAAAAATATGTACAAGCACGGGAACGATACACAAACGTCTATATTTAATACCTATTGTTTACGAACTGTCGGCGTGGGTCCCGGACAGCACGCACTCGAGAGAAACCGCGGTCATTTTTTATAATCAAAACAATAGATATACCTATTATATATTTATAATATCGCACTGTTTTATAAGTTATAATATGGTTAAATAGAAATGTTTTTTACATTATCACAGTCGTCATCGTAACACTTGTCTGTTGAGATAAAACCATTAATGTCGCACTACTGGGCGTAGTTAGCACGAAACTGAGTGAAAGCCAAAACAAATAGCCTCAACAACATTAATTTATAATTGTATAATATTTTTATAACAATAATAACAACATGAGATTGCGGAACGTAACATATTGGTGTAGGTCGCGGGCCGCGGGTGTCGCCGGCGCGACCCGGTCGATGACGTCATAACGTGATTAGCGATAGATTACCGACAGACGGTTCAGCGAAATGCACGCTCCGATTGAGCCGTAAGTGTCTAATTGAGTACAGAAAAGTCGGTCGCCTGTCTGTCGAAACGATTAGTTGTTTTAGGCTGAAGAGCAGAAAAGTTTGATGTCAATTATATTTTAGTTTCATACGTTCAATTTAGGAGTAATGCTACCCGTTTCCTAATGTACAAATTATTAGTTTCATAACTAAAGTAAGATATAGGTTTTTCTACGAACTAACTAATACCAATGTTTAAATTTGTTTATTTATTTTACTCATTTCCATTGTCCAACCGATACATGACATAGGGACAACTGTGTTTTCCTAATCATCATTATAACTCTAAATGTCGATTAAATGGGATAAAACGAAATCTAAGACAATGCTTTGACCTAACATCAATTGAACATTATATTTATAAACGTGTAAATATATGTTTAAAGGAAGAAAGACAAACAAGTCTTGATTGGCCAAATCATTGGTAATAGAAAACAGCTGCATCGAACGTCAATTTATACAATGAGGAGTGGCAACCGCCTGACCGTTGGCTTTTAACTGATAAACCATCATATTGACGGTACATTTGTCAGTTAATTCAAATGTAATAGTGGTTTTACAAGTAAGGTAATGTCAAACGGTACGTATGGTCAAATATATACTTAATTATTCATCAGGGTTGATTCAGATAGAAAGACGATGTTTCTCATGAACTATTCCCACCACTAACTGGTCGACGACAACCGAGAAACTTATTATTATTAATTACTTAATTAATTTATTTAGTGAGACAAAGTTATGTCTCACTAAATAAATAAATGCCACTACTGCAAGTCTTTCCAACTTCAAACATACAAAAACAGACAATGCCACTTTAATAACTGATATAACTGTAGTTCGGGAAGGTACCACCGCTGCCCGTATCCATCGTAAAGCATTACTTGTGTTTCGGTCGGAGAGATGTGGTTGTACTTGGCGTGGCGGCCTCATCCTTCATCCTCAGGAGTAGTAACGTGCGACATCGGATAAGACTTCAATCTTGTTTGGTTTGCTATTCTTCTCACACATAAAAAAACTTGGCATAACATACTAGCTGAATGCTTAGGCCATCTACAATTTTCAAAGAAAGTTACTGCCAATCTGGGGGGTTTAGAAATGAAAATAGCTGTTAAGCACGGATGCTGTATTTATGCTTTCTTCACTCAACATTTTATATAGTATGGAAATAGCACACGAGCTTGTAATCCACTTTTCTGTTTTGCATCTGGATGTTTGTTCTTTGTGTGACCACCACACAAAGAACTAGATACTAAATTAACCCACGATAGGGTAATCTAGTATCAGGCTGCAGAAAGCGTTATTTATTTATTTTTGTCAATTACATTAATTTGAAAAATGTTAATTAGAATAATAAGAAATTCGACGGTTGTATTCATGATCGCTAAGGAGCTCATTCGATGGTGGTGAACAAAGGCCTTTAGTATGATCGTATTCAAAGCTTACCATATAAGTGTGGTTGCAATCACAGGCCTCATTACACTCTGAAGCATTACATGGTGCATTCAGTGCCTATTGATCGGATAGCAACGCACGTCTATAATGTGATTCCCTTGAACGCAGCCCGTAACCACCGCTCGTTACACACTCGACACTTCATCCAATTATAGTGAACAAAGTTTAACAAAAGTATGACTTTATATTGTATACATTTATTCAGAGGCTACTTCTTGTACCCCATAGGGTGCCCACACAGTTCATTCATCAACGATGGTGGTAGAGCTATTTGTGCTTCAACTACGGAAGCACCACCGCGCCAACCGGTTCCACCTTGTAACAGCAGTGGTACGCATGGCTGTTGTAAGGCGGAAACAAGCAATGATAGCCTAGTGAATAAGGTTCCGGAATCTCATGCTGGATGGCCGGGGTTCGAATCTTGCCTTAATTTTTCGAAGTTATGTGCGTATTAGAAATTAATTATCACTTGATTTAACGGTCAAGCACATCATGGTGAGGAAATCTACACATCTGTGAGTTTTTTGTAAAATTCTCGAAGGTCTAGGTCTGAAGTCTACCAATCGGCGCTTGGCCAAAGTGATTTACTATGACCTAACCCTTCTTATTCTGAGAGGAAACCTGTGCTCAGCAATGAGTACTTTGAAGGGTTAATGATCAAGCGCTGCTGTGTTCAAGTTTGAAAGGATATGGTAAGGGATAGAAATTGAATGAACACGAACGAATATTGCGCGGCCACACGTGTTCCAGTAGTACTTCCCCATTCGAACCCTGACTAACTTATTATCTTCTAAGCTTTACATATTGTTGTATTTCGCAGTACTCATTCGACACCGCGGATTACATTCATGCAAAGTGGAGGATAAACGATCATGAGGCACGTCACCCACGCGCTGGACGGATAGCGTCAAAACAGAGTTTCGTCATTCAATGAGTTCGTAACGCCAACCAGAACGCAAGAACTGAAATCCTGCAAGAACAGCAATGGTACCCCCCCACCCCCCCCCCCCCCAAAAAAAAAAAAAAAACGCGTCTGTGAACAAAATATGAAGAAAGAAAACAACAAAAGGTTAATTTTTAAAGTATTAACAAAATAAAAA
>DWKL01003645.1:0-11303 GCA_018249415.1 Phareas burnsi
TCACCGCAGCCCATAGACACCCACATCCAACCCCAAACAAAACGGAAGTTCCGTTTGAGGTTGTATATGGATGCGTCGCTACTTGAAGAGGTGCGGTTACTGCGTACACTTATATAGCTATAGATGACCATCTAGTCCTTAGTAACCACTTATCATCAGGTGGCCTGCATGGTCGTTTGCTACTTTACAAATAAAAAAATAAAAAATAAAAAAAAAATTTACTCCTACGTGAAATTTTAAAACGAACTACCAAAATCCACCATCCGTTCCATTCGTTTTTGTTCCATTTCCCGGGCACCATAGTAAAGTTAACTTTGTCTGTCATATTTATGACATCGTTATATCAATGTTGATGGAGCGGTGACGTCATATGAATTTTATCATTTTAAATCTATAAAAGCTTCGTTCGACTTATAATCTGTTTGTTTCAAATGCGCGGCTCTTTAAACAACTAAACATTAAACATTGTTATCGTTTGAAAGTACGCACTTAATGCCCCAGATAGAAAGGATTATAGAGTTTTTAGTTAGTTAGTTTAGTTAATATAGCGCGGATGTTCAGGAAATTCAATTTAATATAACTTACATCATTATTAATATTTATTGTTTTTCTAATAATGGATTACTGTCCCACCGGTGGGCGTGGGACTACTCTTAGAATAAAAGGACTTTTTCTACCATGTTGCCCAAGGGCTGATTGATAAACTTCATACGCCTTTGATGTCTTTAAGCAGAACACGTAAGTTTCCTTACGATGTTTTCCTTCACCAAACCAAGTGATAATTAATTTCCAGTAATTTGACATGCGGGTGTCGAACCGCGGACACCCAGTGTGAGAGGCCCGAATCTTATCAAGCTTCTATACTCTTAGCTCCACCTTAGGATGAAAACACAAACACTCAGACTCAAAACAGAAATCTAAATTCATCATTTAGATTCCTGGCCGGGAATCGAACCCGAAACCCTTCGCGTGTCAGACCGGTATGGTAACCGCTGCGCCACGCGTATTTATATCGTAACTTACATAACAGTCCACTAAGAGCAATTTTCTTAATTCCAATAAATAACCACCGACTTACGGCAGCTGTTTGTGGTTTAGAAAAATTAGTACTGGCTTGTCGTTTACATACATAACGTGATAATAAAGAATTATTGACTAGTCGTAAAAGCAAACAATGCTTTTGTCCGCGTATCAGTCGACTTCAAATTTACGGATAAACGCGGAAAATGTTTACGCGGCTTGTGTTAAATAAATACCGCCCTGTTAACATTTAACACTTGTAACAATGTAATTGTATGTGTAACTACGTAATTCTGAATATTTGCTATAGTTATGTTGTTTACGGGATCCAATTCGGTTGAAATTCACTTGAAAATATTGTGATATAACGTCACCTTACAAATAAGGGTTTGCCTAATGTTATGCTGTTATAGATTTCCCAATTATGGATATTGGATTATGTTGAAGTAAGAACATAAAAACAGTGATAGCCTTGTGGTTAAGATTCTGGCCTCTCACACTAGAGGTCCAAAGTTCGATCCCGCACCCACCTTTATTTTTCGAAGTTATGTGCGTATTGTAAATTAATTAGCACTTGCTTTAACTTGCTAGCGTGGTGAATTATGGCCTGGCCTTTCTAATTTTGAGAGGAGTCCGTGTCCAGCAGTGGGAAATTAATGGGTTGTTAATGAAGAACATACGGTTACAGAAGTCAATAAGTAAGGGAATTGAAATAAAACATTAGATACTATAAAATGCTTTTGTGAAATTAAAATGCTTTCTGCATTCATGCATTTTAGATTTTCAGATTCACTATGTCGTGGGTGCTTTAGACTATAGAAAGTAGGGTATAGTAAAGAGAAGTAAATCATCTGCATCATCAGTTATCATCCACCCATTACTATCCGAATAAGCCGCAGATCGCCTCTAAACATAAGAAGGGTTTAGGCATTAGCCCAACACGTTGGCCTTATGTGGACATCTGTTCATTTCATCCGTAAAACATCATTTGACATTGGCCTCTCCTAGAAAGATAGGTGGGGGGTATTCGCTTGTCTCTGCGTGTTAGTGATCTCACCATATGAATAACCATGTTTTGATAGCTTAGTTGCTTCCTACGACATCCGGGAAGAGTGTGGTACTATCCGAGGCCGGCATCACCGCAATATCTGTCAATTATCAATTTCATTGATCGTCATTGATGCCCTTTGCAGGGCAGAGGTCTCCTCTTAGAATGAGAAGAACTAGGTTATAGTCCACCACGCGCTTATTGTGGACTGGTAGAATTCACACACCGCGGAGAATTTATGGAGAATTCTCAGGGCTGAGGCGTCGTCAAGATGTTTTCCTTCACCGTTATGGCTGCAACCTTTTTTATGTCCCACTGTTGGTCACGGGTATCTCCTCACAATTGGAGAAGGCCCAGACCATACTTCGCCACGCTGCTCCAATGCGAAAAACGGGTCAGTGGCCAACCCGTGTCGGATATTTTCAAACCATCCACAAGGCCTCCGACAAGGTTTATCGACTGCTATCCAATGATAACAAGCGGGACCGATAGTTTCACGTGCCCTCCGAACCACGAAAGCGCGATAAAATTTAACCACTAGCGGTTACCCACCAAATTCCCGACCGCGCCAACCGTCGCTAACTTGGTGGATCGATTACGATCTGCGCAAGCCGCAGAACTATACGCGCTTCGTTATAGCAATTGATAATTAATTTATAAAATGCACGGTACTTCGACACATCAGAACTGCGTGCAGGATTCGAACCCAGTACCCCCATGTTGAGTTAGACTCATACCATTATGTTATCACAGATTGTTAATTATTTAGTTTTAGTCAATAACTTATTTAGTCTACATTTGATCCAGTAGTTCGATGACTTAATCATCAGAGTTCCCAGTATCACAACGTCGTAGATGATTGTTCAGTTGGACGTCACACGACCGTTTTGAGGAGGTTCTAAAATACAATTACTGACTTATATAGGCCTCTTAGCGCCCCAACGAGAAACAATTCGCATATAGATTTGTATTATATCATCATTATTATTATCTTTACTTAAAATTAGTAGGATTCGGAGATTCCAAGACGTCGTTGTCGGGTCTCGTTTCCTAGCATGGATTTGAGAGACGAGAACTTTATAGGCTATTTACGTATTTTATAAAAGTTTACGTACTACTTACTAAGGCTGCCATTACTTTAGATGACCCGCGTGGCGCAGCGGTATACCGGGTTCGATTCCCGAAACATCTAAATGATAAATTTGGATTTATGTTCTGGATTTGGGTGTTTTGTAGTCCTCTTTGTACGTGTCCTCGGACCCATAGACATGGAATCTTATCGTGGGACTATGAGAGTAGAAAGCGTTTCAATGCGTTTAAAAGCATTTCGAAGCTTTCCAAAGCGTTTCAGAGCGTTTATTTTTTTATGTTATAAAGGAAGTAAGTGAGCATGCAGCCTATCTGATCTTAAAGATCTCTGCTGCTTATAGCGTTTACTATAGACTTGAAATAGTACAGGAGTATAATTCAGGTCGATCAGAAATGGCTGAAAGCTCCTAAGGGTTCTTTTGGACCGCATTATATTATCTGTCGTACCACACCCTTCGAATCAGAACACAACAGCTTACATTATAATGCAGGAAAATGTGTAGTGGTGGTGCTGTCGCAGACCATCCCACCACCCAAGCTTATTTCTGCCTTATAATTAATATCAGCCTCACTGATCGATGCTGTGTAAGCAATGTTACGCTGATGTGTTTTGTTTTGAAGTGTGTTAGGGAAGATATAGGCGCTCATTAATTAGTCTTTAGATGTGGCAACAAATATATAACCGATTTCAGGTTGGACTTCTTATTTGTGATCGCTTCCAGATATCTACGAGCGGCGTCTTCGGTAGGAAGTAGAACTAATTCGTTCGTGGAAGTGTGTTTAGTTTTCCAGGTGGAGAGGTGTGGTTTCCGGGTACACTTACAGCGAGTTGACCGTCTTCGTTCTGAGGAGTAGTAGCGTATCTATTAGCGTACGACTTCAGTTAGGACTTCTGGCCTATTTAGGATTTGATGTGGGTGTCCATAGGCTGCAGTGACCACTTTAGACTTCAGGTGACCTGCACGCTAGTTTGGTAGTCTTCACACAAAAAAGTGCATTATATGGTCATTCGATACTTCTGTCCCATAATAATGCTCATTATTTCAATATAATCTAGGTGTAACCTTCTTCTACAGGGGGAGTAGCGAGCGCGTTCTTCTGGGGGATAGTGGGCGATGTGTTCGGCCGACGCAACATCCTCAGTCTCACGCTGCTGGTCGATTCCGCGATTCTGATGGCCCAGAGCACGGTCTCCGACTACCGCATGCTGCTGGCTGCACGGTCTATCAACGGTTTCTTAATTGGTAAGGGTTTCATGAGGGCATGTGAGTGAATGTTGTCAATGACCTTAATGAGCATATTGGCAGACTATGAGATGTCATTGGATCCTTCTCAATGTTGTATATTCTGAAACTGGTTGCTTTAGTGCCGACGTTATCCTTCATAAAACACAGAACTGCCAAAAGTTCCAGAACAATGAAGTTCCTTCCATTATTTAAAAGGGCAAATATTTATGGCAAGAAATCGCTGAATACTACTTTATAACTTTATAAAGGTGTTATTTGTTTGTATATATGGAAAAAATTTCGAAGTTATTTGCGTATTGGGAATTAATTATCACTTGTTTTAACGGTAAAGGAAAACATCGTGAGGAAACCTACACATCTGAGATTTCTTTGCAAAGGTCTCGAAGGTGTGTGAAGTCCACCAGTCCGCACTTGACCAGCGTGGTGGACTATGGCCTAACCCTTTTCATTCTGAGAGGAGACCTGTGCCCAGCAGTGCCCATTGCAGGGTCGTTGATGATATAAGGACCAATGAAATAATTCGAGTGTTCCCTTTGTTGTAAGTCTATAACATAATGAGAGTACGTCGGGACACGTAATCAAACAAACGCGTAACCAAACCTTTAACAAAGATCATTTTAAATGATATCATTTTTGATGATGATACATCCTTTATACATCTGCCTGGCCGGCAATCGAACCCGAAACGTCTTGCGTGTACGCTGGTGACCGCTGCGCCACGTAGCTCGTCTACCACCCGCACGAGGAAATTAACATGTAATCACCAACAGGACTGAAGTCAGATCGTAGGTAGATGTGTCACTATTGCAGATAATTAAGAATGTCGCCTTGTTTGTAAGTGTACCCGACAAATATTCCTTTCCATTCGAAATACAAGAATTGCTTCACGGTAAGGGCGGTGGTACTTCCCCTAATGAATCACCTATTAAATTATCCACTATTAAGTTACCCCCACCAGCACCACATAGCAGATCCTTCTTACTACGAATATGTTATTTTTCAGGCGCCCCGTCAACTCTCGTATTCACATACTTGTCCGACCTAGTCGGCGTGAAGAAGAGACAGCTGTACCTTAACATCACTGGGATGAGCTTCGTGGCAGCCTGGCTGATATTACCAGGTAAATATTTATTTAGGGGTAAGTTTTTGGAGTTATACTTAGCGCGTTAGGGGAGAACGTGTTTTACAGGGAACGAATATTAAGCGCTCTTGAATAACACGCCATAATGTTTTTAAAGAAGATTAAATGTATGCAAACATTATACAAATTCTTTTAATGTTTGTAAGGAAAATTATATTACTGAGAACCTTTGGAAATTAAGAATCGTGTAGAAGTATTTTAAAGTGTGTCAATGACCGCTCTGATAGTTACAGACTTTTATTTTTGATTAATTAAATATCAGACTAAAATAAGTTTTACTGTTTATGAAATAAAGTATATTATACTTTAAAATTATTTAGCCTGCCATCTAGCAGTCAGTTTGATTACTAATTTATATGAACTTTCGTGCAGGCCACCTGATGTTAAGTGGTCACTGCAGCCCGTAGACACCGACATTTATCCTTAAACAGATCTGAAGTTATATCTGAGATCGTACGTTGATGGCTCACTATTCTTAATGATAGTGTCGCTGTAAGTGTAACCGGCAAACATATTTTCCAACCGAAACACAAGAATTCCTTTACAATGGATTGTGAGGGCGGCGGGGACACCTCCTCAGACAATTATAGTTCTACGAGCTATTGAAGTTTTGTGGAATTATGCGAAAAGTATGCGGTTCAAGTTGAGTTATAATAGTGAATATGGTCAGTCTCCATATAATTGACAAACTGGAAAAAATGCATAGCTGTTTTTGTTTTAAAATTAATTCCTAAAAGGTTAAATATTGGCAAAACTGACGAGTTTCGATTTATAAAAAAAATACTTTTCATAATTTTATAAAACCCAAAGTTTCACATACTTTAGTTACTTTTAGTTTTTAAATTGATAATTATTCTTTCAAAACGTGAATGTGGGATGGTATGGATCCATACTCTTTATGATTTGATTATTTAGAAATCAGCTTTGATTGAAAATACACTGATTCTTCGCGTTCCAGAACGTCCTAACGGGATTTCCTTTAAAAGACAACAAGAGCTAAATCAAGTTTTTAATCACATCCCCGTTACCTCCGTAGCTGTCGAGCCTGCCTGTTTACAATAGCAATATATCAGTGGAGACGCAGGCACCACTAAAATCTCACAGTCGACAGTAAATTTTCCGTACCCACAAATAAATTTTGTCCATTTTCTCTTTTCATACAGAAAATACAAATGCGTAAAGGACACATATGTAAAATATTACTTTAATTTTGTTATTAAAATTTTAAAACGATTTTCTTGTTAACCCGGGGCTTGTACGTAGAACTGTGTAATGTATCCGGCGATAATTCTTGAACCACGTGGATCAAATTCACTGTACCTAATACAGACAGTCAGTCAGACAGATAATCAAAGCTGGTAGAAATATCTTTTTCGTCCGGGGAACTACCACCGCTCCCGCATAATCCGCCGTGAAGCAATTCTCGTTTCGGTGGGAGATCCGCGGTTGCCGGGTACATATAACGAGGCGACCACCTAGTCCGTAGGAGTATCGCATCTGCGTACGACCTCAGACAGGACTTCTGTCCGGTGTAAAGTTGTACGTGGATGTCTGTTGGCTGCAGTGGACGCTTGACATCAGGTAACCTGCGCCCTTCACACAAAAAAAGACACTTTACCTAATATAGTTATTATATTATATAACAACTAATCTTTTTTTTATTTTATTTATGGTAAATTAAATCAGTCTTATAATGAAATAAACATATCCAATGATAATGTTTAAACGAATATATACAGTAGCAAAATAGCTGAATCTAAGTTAGATACTATACGTAAAATTGACTTACATGAAATAGTTGCAGTATACACTTATTCTTTGATGGACTGGTAGTAAATAGAAAATAGTGAAATGTGTGTCTATACGTTGTGAATATTTTGTTTTAATCCATATTAATACATGTTGGACAGTTACTATTGTTGGTCTGTTCTGAACAATGTTATTACTCATCATCACTAACCCATAAACTTCCCACTGCTATGAACGGGTCTCCTCTTACTATATGAATAGGTAGTCCACCAAGCTAACCAGGTGTGAACTAGTAGACTTCACACACACACTTTCGAGAACTTTACAAAGACCTCTCAGAGGTTTAAGTTTCCTCAAAACATTTTCCTTCGCTGTTAAAGTAAACGATGCTCAATTACTAATACGCACATCATTACGAAAAATCAGAGGTACGTGCGGGATTCGAACCCCGGACACTCAGCGCGAGAGGCCAGAATCTCAACCTCTATGCTACCACCCGGGAGACCCGTGTCCAGCAGGGGAACATTAATGGGTTGATTATAATGATGACGATGATGATTGTATAAAAAAATAAATAGATAAATGGAAGGGTTATCCTAATGATGACGATGATGTTCTAGATGATGATGATTGTCTAAAAAATAAATAGATAAATGGAAGAGTTATCCTAATGATGACGATGATATTGTTGATGATGATGATGATTGTCTAAAAAATAAATAGATAAATGGAAAAGTTATCCTAATGATCACGATGATGTTGTTGATGATGATGATTGTCTAAAAAGATAAATAGATTCTCTAGAGACTCTATCGGCGACATATCCGCGGATTAAAATTAGTATGTCCATGAAAAGTGAAATGTTCGTTGCCAGGTCGCCGGGCTATACAAATCCAAATCAATTTGTAGGTGAAACGTCGGTTTTGATGTATGAATAATATTATTGATTTCGCTCTTAGCCGTCCGTTACTTAAAGTGGCTCGCAAGGGGGTCAGCTTGAAAGGCCTTTGTGCAGGATGGCGCAGAGAAAATCGATAGAATGCGACTTAAACACGCTCTTAGGAAGTTGTTGTATGTTGGAGGAATAACTCGTATTATTTGTACATACAAGTCGCTAAGTACAAACTACGTATGACCTTAGATAGAATTTCAGTCCTTTGAAGTTAGATTTGGGTGTCCATGGGCTGCAGCGACAGTGATTTAGGTGCCCTGTACATTTATTCATTAATTTTCAAACATAAAAATAAATAAATACAGTACAAGGACGGCTTATTTGACGAATCGATAAATTATTCAGCGGGCCCAGGATGCCCCACGTTATCGTGGTCTACCTAGCACTGCGCCCTTCTTTCAATCTAGCAACTCATGTCAGTGCCTTTCAGACAGAAAGGGAAAGAATTATGAAGTTATAATGTACCCTAGCCACAGTACTATACTGACCAGTATTGATCTCAATGGTTCTCGGGTACGCAGACCGTTGAATGAAAGCAGTGGATACTTCTAAATATGCTAAATTGAATGAAATCAATGTATTATGTATAGATCTATAATGGCACATACAAATTGTCTGTTACAATATTATTTTCGTAAATCTGCTGCCAAATTACTTAAAATAATTTCACTGTCCTGGTGACCTTGTTCTTTGATAATACAAGATAGAATCAACTAGTCATTTCTAACCCCGTTATTTTTACTACGAATGTATGTTATCTTCCCAATAGCGAATACCCATTCATATAGGAACGTGTCATATTCAGGTGTCTTTATCAAAAGCTTCTGCTATTCACGTCTCATTAGAGATCGCACATCCGTTTAATAAATCATGTCGTATCTCTTCTATACACAACATAAATTCTACATGTCCATATGTGTGTACGAATATATTAAATTAAAGTGTCTATCTGTATTTACAGAAATGTTTCATTTTGATACGACTTTTTCGAAAAGGTGGAAGGTTTTTAATAATATAAAAAAAGGATTTAAGTGGAGTTTTGGTGGAATGATTGGTGAAATGTTAGTGGAATTTTTGATGAAATTTTAGTGGAATTTTTGGTAAAATTTTAGTGGAATTTTTGGTAGAACTTTAGGGAAATAATAAATAGAAAATTTTTGTGGAAAATCATGTACTAATAAATAAATGAAATTTCAATGAAAAAATGATTGAAGTGAAATTTTAGTGAAATTACACATTGGACATTATAACTAATCGTCATCGTATCTTAAAGTGTTTGTAGAGTTCTTCATTGAACATTATTGTAATGATGGGTTCATAAACGATGAGGATTAATAACATTTTAAAGAAAAATTGTTTGTGTGGGAGATACCCATTGTTTTTTATAGTAGAGACGAAATGGCATGGATGGTATAGTATGTAGTCCACTCGATGTTAAATGATCTCGACTGCTTATGTCAAGCCCTATTTAAAATTAGCCATAGATGCGTAACGTAATGGGTTGATGGTTTTGATTGGCGCCATTATTTGTCCACACATTCCATTGCCTCGATATGGGGGAGTTTGTGTCGTAGACTCTCTAACGGTTACCTATGTGTAGCGCACAAATGTTTGTCTAATATTTGTTTTAAGCTCAACTAGGTTGTGTCAGTAACAGTTTTGCATATTTGTATAACCCAGTGCGATGGTGACATAGTGATCATATGAACCGATCAGGGTGTTTAATTATAATTTATTCTCTAAATATTGTTTACGCGCGAGATCGTCCAATGTTTAAATATAGTTCTCATGTTCGCCAGTATATCCTAGTGGTTATGATACTGGCCTCTCACGCTGGGTGTCCGGGGTTCGAATCTTGCAAGCACCTCTGATTTTCCGAAGTCATGTGCGTATTACAAATTAATTATCACTTGCTTTAACGGTGAAGGAAAACATCGTGAGGAAACCTATACATCTGAGATATCATGATAACATGAGCACATCTGAGAGTCATTTGTAAAATTCTAGAGGGTGAAGTCTACCAAACCGCACTTAGCGAGCGTGGTGGACTATTGCATAACCCTTCTCATTTTGACACGAGATTCGTGCCCTACATTAATGGGTTGATAATGATGATTGCCAAAACCAAAGCAAAAGATCTTTTATTTACCATCTATCAAAATATTTCTTATGAATAGATACCAGAAATAGATATAGCGTTGTTACCCCTAAAAACGAAGCCGGGAAAGCTCGTAAGTAACATACACTAACACACCCTTATAGCCAGAACACAAGAACATCTAATATTGTAGTAAAGCAGAAATAGGTGCGACGATGGGTTTTTTTTCTTTATGTTTGAAGAATAGCAAACGAGGTAGTACTTCCCCGGACGAACTATAGTTCTACCACCTTTAAAAGTGCATCTGAGTCGTACCACGTAAGGTTCTATTGCCTCTATTACTTCAAAACGTATACGTTACAAGACCCTACCCAGCCCTGAGGACAGCCGTCGGTATTTCAGCGATCGCCTGGCTGATAATCCCGTACAACCTGAACAAGCAGTCGACCCTCTTGCCACTGTACTCGTGGCGGCTGTACGTGGCGCTGCTGAGCGCGCCGGGGCTGTTGGCGGGCGCGTGGTTGTTACTGCTGCCGGAGAGTCCGCGGCTTCTGGCCGCCACGCGCCGCGCAGACCGCGCCCTCGGCCTGCTCGCCGATATACACAGGAAGAACACCGGCCTCCGGGAGTTCAAGGTATGGCTACACAGAAACGTAACGTGATAAATTGCGACATTGGGATTTATAATTCTGAGGAGCTGTTCGATTTGGTGCCCACATGACCCTTCCTCCATCGCACCACCCGCCGAACGATGAAATTCCATCCGCATCAGCTGGACCCGTGACGGTCCTCCAGGGTTCGGTTTGCGCGTTCCTTTTTACCGCGTACGTGTAAGATATGGAACGAACTTCCTCCTGAGGTATTCCCGGTGCGCTATGACCAGGGGTTCTTCAAGAAAGGTGCAAAAAAAGCTCTCCTTCAAAGCCGGCGATGCATTGGCGACTCCTCTGGTGTTGCAA
>DWKL01003646.1:0-11302 GCA_018249415.1 Phareas burnsi
ATTTTAAAAAATTGTTATTGTATCATATTTCATAATTATATAGTTTAGTATTGTTTCTTTATACTTAATAGTTTTAAACAACTAGATGATATAGTCCAATATCTTTTTTTTACATTTGTTAATATGTAATTACAGGAATCACCAAGCTTAAATTAAATTCAACATATCTATGTGATTATTATTTTGTTTTTATAAATCTACATTGCCCGGCAAGTAGGTCGGATTACCGAGAATTTACATTTTATATTATTGTATCGCCTTTGTATCCTATTATATTTTTATCAAGAATTGTGAGACTTATTTATTTCGGAGTAGATAAATACATTTTATATTTACCTATAACAAACTCCAAAATGAGTTTTAAATTATTGTCTTCCTACAACTACTACTACTACAAATTGAAATACTTGTCTAGTATTCGTATAAATCTCTCTCCCTTTAATTAATCTTCATTTTCCAAAACACAGAAAAATACAAAACTTTTATTTAATTACTTTCATTCTTGTTAATGCAGTTTATGTAAAAAAATATTTAAAAATATTGTTGTATTTTCAATTACACATTCAATCATTTTATTTAAACACCGCTCTGATTAAAAGTACGAGGTACACTCAAATGAAACTGATAATTAATATAACTTAGCCATATTATGTACAGTATAAAATACTATTATAGTTAGAGGTAAAAATATCAACATTTGTGTTCAGTATATTTCATAATCTGTTTATTCAATATTGCAAATCAGTTTTGAACTTACCGTTATTGCACTCCTTATGAGGTAATTCATATTCAAATGGCGTTTGGAGCTGATGGGAACATATTAAATTCCTCTATTTACAAGAGATGGCGCCACTTATAAGCTAATTCACGCTATCAAATTTTACTAAAACATCCTGCTTTGAATATACAAGTTCCAAACAAAGATAGAGCAATGAGTACATTCCCCAACCATCACCAAGCCTGATAGAAGATTATCTTTTATTAAATATGTACATAGAAAATAAAAGCCTCTATAACAAAATCCACGAGACACTTGTACTATGTTATTTATTATTATTATATGTAAAAGAAGCAGTAAACAAGCACGCAGGCTATCTTAGGTCCACGCCAAGGTTTAGTGGTCACTGACGCCTATCGGCCGTCACTATAGATCGCAATTAAAACTTCTATGTAAGGTAGAGCAAAGATGTGATGCTGGCCATGACTAAATTGGAATGCCTCATATTGGTAGATACCAATGAGAGAATTGGTAGATACCTAAGACAGATGTCTTACCACACCCTTCAAACTAGAACACAGTAACCGATGCCGCTGTTATAAGGCAGAAATAGGTGTAACTAGATGGCAGTGGAACCATGAAAATTTCTACTATCCAGGTTGCTAAAATTAATCAAATATCATATCATATCATTATCATCATCAACCCATTAATATCTCACTGCAGCGCACTAGTCTCTTTTCAGAATGAGTAGCGTTGGACCATAGTCTACCTGCAAAGGGTGGATTGTCTTTACACACCTTTGAGAACTTTACAAAGAACTCTCAGATGAGTAGATTTCCTTGCTGTGAGAGGTTGGAATCTAAACCACAATGCCATCACTGCTTGATCAAATATAAATATAAATAAAGTGCTTGATAAATATATATTATCTTATCCCTCTCCACCAATCCTTATTATAACAGCATGGTGCAGTATGCATCAGGCCATGTGTGTTGTGGGGAGAGATCTGTAATCACCAGTGGGACAACAAAGGTTGCAGCCTTCAGGGGTTCATCCCTATATATAAAAATGAATCCAGGCATTTTAAAAGATACTATAAAGGATACAAGATTGAATAGGTGGTAGACTGGAGAGTTGTCACCGCCTTCACATTCCGCCGTGAAGATATTCTTGCATTCGGTGCAGAAGTGTGGTTGCCGGACACACTTATAAGAGAGGTGACCATCTTAAACCTTGGAATGAGTAACGACTTTGTGTACAACCTCAGCTAGGAGTTCAGTCTTGTTGAAGTCAATGGGCATCCATGGGCTGCAGTGACCAATTGACATCAGGTAGCCTGTATATTTGTTCGCTACTCGTCTAGCATAAATCTTATAAAATCTCACATCTCATATCATATAAACATAGAGAAACAGACATTTTTCATTAACTTGCTATCCTTACATTGTCTATGTTATACTTGTCTCTAAAACTGTTTTTTTTTCACTCGCACAGCACACTTGTGTCTTTCAACTGAATGCACTCGCATATGTCGCGACAGATTCCCAATCTGCTTATTACATATGTTACATGTCAACTTGATTGCATTGTGCGTCTTCAGATGACGTTTCAACTGCCCCGTTTCTCTGAAGGATTTATCACACACTTCACAGTTATAAGGCTTCTCTCCGGTGTGAACTCTCATATGTATTTTCAAATAGCCGTTATCTGCGAAGGGTTTTTTACAAACTTTGCAACAGAATGGCCGTTCTCCGGTATGGGTCCTCTCATGGAGCTTGAAACTGGACATTTGTGCAAACTGCCTATTGCAGAAGCTGCACGTGTAAGGCTTCTGGCCGGTGTGTACTCTCATGTGAACTTTCAAGGTCGTATACGCTGTGAAATCCTTCTTGCAGACATCACAGGAGTAGGGCTTGACTCCGGTGTGCTGTCGCTCATGTATTGACAGGTAACTTTTACTGGAGAACTGCTTCTGGCACACTTTGCACGAATGAGGCTTGACACCGGTGTGGATTATGTAGATATGCCTCTTCAGATGAGTCCGTTGAGGGAACCGTCTGCCACAAACATCACACACATAGGGTTTCTCGCCTGTGTGTGTCAATATGTGTGATTTCAATGTTTGGTTGTGACCGAACGACTTGTTACATATACTGCACTTGAAATTTCGTTCCCCGGAATGGGTTTTCATATGCTCCTTCAGACCCTTGCGTCGTTGGAACACCTTATTGCATTGAGCACATTTAAACTGGTCGCTGTCATAGTGAATTGTCAGGTGATTTTTCAGTTGTCTCGCTTTCTCGAAGATCTTCGTGCACATTTTGCAAGGGAACTTCCCATTCACCGAATGGGAGGTCGCGATGTGTTTGATAAGTTCTTTGTTGTGTGCGAACGTGTCTTTACAGATGTAACACGTGTACGGATTGTGTCCGGAGTGGATCTTCATATGAACGTCTAAGGAGCCATTATATGTAAACTGTTTACAACATATTTTACATGAGAATTTTTTTGCTTTGATTTTCCTCAAGGGTTTCTTGTCTTCGTCTGAAAATGTTTATAAAATGTAATGAGAAACAGCAGGCAGACGTATTTCATCACTCAGTACTATGTAGTGCCAACCCCATTTACTTGTTTAGAGTAATTTTACTACATCAATTTGTAGCGATTCACAGAACAGACTATGTTCTAAATACCACTTGTAGTGAGAATAGTGAAGCTCGGTAAGATTCCGGCCTCACACACTGGGGTAGGGGCTCGAATCTTGCATCTATGATTTTTTCAAAGTTATGTGCGTGCGTAATTAATTATCAAGTGCTTTAACAGTGAAGGAAAAAAATAAGAGTTGTCTGTAAAGATCTGGAAGGTGTGGGAAGTCTACTAGTCCGCCCTTGGCCAACGCTATGAACTTTGGCCTAATTCTTCTAATTCGGAAACCTGTGCGAAGCAGTGGGTTAGTTGAGTTAACTGATAACTTTATAAAGGCCTCTCATATGTGTAGGTTTCCTCACGATGTTTTCCTTCATTGTTACAGCGTGTGATAATTAATTTCTAATACGCATATAACTTCGAAAAATCAGTTTTGTTCGAAGTGAAATGTGAGGGTCCATGAGCTGCTGGAACCATTTAACATCAGGTGGCCATGCACGCTAGTTTGTTACTCTTCAAATATATGTATATATCTTACCTCCACTGTGCTCTTGAAGTGGCCAGTCCTCATTGGAATCTTGACTCCTTAAAACAGACAACGGCTGATCATCAATGTCTACCGCCTCAGTGAATATTCCCAGAGGCGTCTTTTCTTCTGAAATGTGATCACCAATACAACCATTAGCGCCACCCTACTGCTGGATCATAACACTGCCGTCCTTAAGCTAAAATTCACCCACGACCTCATAAGTGGTAGAACTATAGCTCAACTGCACCGCCGCGAGCGTTCATGTATTTCGGTTGGAGAGCCGCCGTTGTCGGCTACACTTAAGGCGACGCGACCTTCTTAGTCCTCAGGAGTAGTAACGCATCTAAGTGCGACCTCAGATAAGGCTGTAGTTCTATTTGAGTTTAGATGTGGGTGGGTGGACTTACAGTGACCACTTAATAGAATGTGCTGGTCTTCTTAAAAAAAAAATCTAGCCAAATTCGACATTTTGAGAATCGGTAAAATACGAATTAAAAGCTTAATTATCTGAAAGTGCTCTGTTAAATTTATTTTTGATACCTCAAACTGTTACATATGATGTCAAGTTATTAAGTATCACACATTTTTAAAAATTAATCTCTTTTTACTATACTCGAAATGGTTTTGGTGTGTAACGGCATTATAACTTAAACACAGCAGAAATACAAATAATTCCAGTAAAAGATGTCGCCTTCCTAATATCTTCTATATAAATTGGTTCAGTAGGTTTCAAGACTGGCCTGTACAGACAGACAGAAATTATAGTAACTGTTTTCACTTTTTCGGTTTACGATTTAAGATCTTTATTTCTCAAAAAGTTTTACAATCACTAAGAAGCACAACTATATCAGTAAATGTTTCCATGAGCTGTTTAAAATTACACACTATTACGAATATTATTTAATTTAATTTTATTCCAAAATACTTTATTTATGAATACTCGTTTTAGAATACTTTTTGTTTCAAAATAAGCATAATATGAAATCGATAATTTAATATGAAAGCGGACCACGTATCATTTCAGTATTACTATTACTTGATATAATATATGTAATAGAAGTAATATAACAAAAAATGTATGAATACTTTGCGGACCAAAGTTAAGTTTCGCAAACACAGTTTGAGTACCACTGAAATAGATATAAAAATGTTTTTCACCATCGCAGTATTTATGTTCGATGTCATCCCTTTCCCCGATCCCTGTAAGACTTATTTCCTCTTCTTTCAGACCTGAAATAACATAATATATCATCAGTAATCATAACTGTTCCCTTTCCTGGCTACGGGTATACCATTCAGAATAAGAAATGAAGCTATAATCCACTAGGCTGCATAAATGCGGATTGGTAGACTTCACACATCTTTGAGAATACTATAGAAAACTCAGAAGCATGTGTGGAAAACTCAAATTATTAGCCTCACTATTTTCTTTTATCTTTCAAGCCAGTAATAAATTATTTCTACTACTATAATTACCAAAATTCAGATGTTCTTTAAAAGATAAAGCAAACTTCATTCTACTGCATTACTGTTTATCACACTTTCATTGTTTCTCAAACTGAGAATTAAATCCCCATTTTATACTATAGTCTATTACATTATTATTATTATTTAAATAATGAAATTATAACAGTAACTTACCATTGAAAATGATATCAAGTTCCTTCTTAACTACACCTATTGTAGAGCCTGAAATTAAATAAACATATAATTGAAGACAACACTTTTTTATGTCCTACAGCTGGGCACAAGTCTCCTTCACAACTGGGGGAGGCCTGGAGTATAATCCACCATGCTGCTCCAAAGTGGGTTAATGCAGAGGCATACAGATTGATGGTGCAACCGTTTTGGATGTTTTTAAACCAAGACAAAGTTTAACGACTGCTATCCAATGATAACAATCTGAACAGCTTAACATACCCTCTGAAACATGGCAACGAGCATAAAATTTAACAACTAACGGTCATCCATCCAACTCCTGACCAAAACCTTTCATTATACAAACTTTATACGTTAACTTATTCAAACCTTTTATTTTGTGTTTATTATAAAATTTTCCCAAACTCTGTTCACAAAACATCACTTGTTCTTTAAACAGATCTGCATCACGCAGTCTGAGGATACAAGAATCGCATATCATAGAGATACTGCTGACATCGTCATGTTCCACTGTTGTAAGCTGAAAATAAATTAATTACCTTGTTAGCCAGCAATGATCTTGATATCTTAATACCAGACGTATTTGAAAAAATGTTTTTAATTAGATAGGCTATTTATTAAGCGAAATTTTAGGCTATGTAACATCACATTTCGATTTTTATGAATGGAGCAATCAGCATGCTAAGCTTACGCAAAAAAAAATGTGAAATTCGACCGAAAGATGTGGACGGACAATGTGGCCAATGGTTCTTATTTAGATGAAAGAAGTTGCGAGCATCGGTTAGTTAATAAATACTTGAACAGACAGACATTGATTTATTTTATAATGTAGCTACATATACACATTTATAATATTTACAGAAGTAGCAAACAAGGAAGCAGTCCATCTGATGGTAAGTAGTCACTTCAGTTATAGACATCTGTAATTAATGTTATCTACAAAGCTTAACACTTTCTACACTTATAGCCTCACATTGGGGTTCCCAGCATCATGGATGCATTGGACATATACAGACATGAGTACATTAACACTCAAATCTTTACGTGTATTTTTCTTCAAGTAACCTTCTCTAACCCAAAGCAATGTATATATATATATAAATATATTTTTTCGAAAATGTGTAGTTGCTGTTGGCCTTAGCGGCCTTTACAGCTTCATCGGGTTTTAGTGGCGTGCCGGGGGGACAGCAGACTCTGAGCATGGAGGGGTGGACGACTGCGGTCCGATCCGACTGAGCCATGGCCTGGAGCTGCCTGCCTCTCCATATTGAGGTTTGCCACCGTACCTAAGGGCGCCTCATGTGAGACTCGAACATTGGCTTAGGTCAGCGGCTGTCGTGGAGGGCAACGTATAGCAGAGTACGGCTAGTATGTTCTGATCCGAAACGTGAGATGAGGCAGATATGACATGGATATAAGGTGTTTTAAATCTTTAGTTCCTTTAGGTAATGCTTTTCCTGAGGGAACAACATTACCTCTATGGCCAACATTAAATGGTACTCGTGTCTTATTTCAGTCCAGTCAGTAACAATGGTGGCAGCGTCTTAACTTTAGGTGGGGTGCATGCTTGTTTGCAACTACCATTCCGTATTATTTTAACTTGTTTGAAGTTAGTTATTGTTTTCCTTGGGCCAAAATGACCATTTCTGAACCATAATGCTAATTGTACAATAACAACATAGTATGCTGAAGGCAACAAAAGAACTTACTACTAAATCGAACGTCTCTTTAAGCATTTTTGAATAAATTTCCTCCTTTCCAGCGTGAGTGTATGAGGCATTAAGGTTCTTAAACACACCTTGTGTGTGGCAGCAACGACATATCTCATTTATATTAAAGTTCTCAGACATTATTTATAGTTTAATAATTAAAATACTTATCATGTCACTTATTTATTTATAAATGTTATATACAAATTGTTTGTTATTTGACACTATTAATTGACAGTACGTTGACATTGACAATATTTAATTATTTACACGGCCTAATACTCGCCGTTGTCTTGGCTTAAATTTCATACTTTTTACATAACTGGTAAATAGTAAAGTAATAATAAATAATTAATTCTAAATAGCTAAATACATTCAGAATATAGTAAAAAAACATCGCAACAGCATAGTATTGAAAACGAAGACAAATGTCTTGATCGTGATAAAGTTATGATAGTCTAGAATAATATTCAAAGATTGATATTATTCTACATATGAGTTATAGGTACTTATAGTTCATACACTCAGTGCGCTTTCCAAAATGTCTGAGCTATTGAACACAGATGATACTTTAAATTATGTTACTAATATATATGTATATAACTTTGAGATTTGAAATCCCAATGCTCTTTTAACTTTTATAATCAAAACCGTAGAAAGTGTAAAAAGCCTCTATCAGTCTTTTTGCCCGAATAGAACATACACATAAATAAAGGTAGGCAGAGAGGAACTAATCTTAAACCGTAAAACCTAGTAATAAATAAAATAATATAGACCATAAACCTAAACAGATATTGACATTGACAATGACATAAATGGAATTGATTACATTTTATTTATTGACTTTTGTCCGCTCTTCTTCGACGACGTTGATAAATTATTTTTTGTTTATCATCCCGAAATAACCTGGATTTGATGTCTGAAATATTTAATTTACATACGCTTTGCCGCTGCTGTCACAGAGATGGGAGTTTTAAGAGCCTCCAGCTTTTTTACGTTCACGAAACAATAGTCGAAGTTTACTCTACAATGTTACGAGAAACATTTAGTATTAACGTAAGTCCAAAAATATAAATTGTCTATCACCGTCGCCTTCGTCAATTCTTTATTACTCATATCCTGATCCAGGAATCCTTCCAAATGAAGAAGGTCTAAGCTTTTCTAAGAGGGGGTTGATATATTTCACATATATTTGGGAATATTGTTTTACGAAGTTATTTTATAAGGGTTACGGTGGTATCTAGCTGGAAAAACTATAGTTTTACTTGTAAAAGCTGATTGTAAGTGGTCACATTTTCAGTGGTTGAGAATGAGTTCTTCTTCTGTGAAGTGAGAATGACTATGAGGCTCTTGATGCATCATAAACACAGTGTATAGAGACAAGAAGGCCTTCTTACTTAGCTACTGGTTAGTTGTTGCAATGCAAACTCATTTCCCTAAACCCCTTATATTTTAATTCCAGATTGACCCACCTCCATTTGATGCAAGCCATAGTATTTGTGACCATTGTATCTTGAGACTGAGGGATGCCTCAAGTTTTAAGCAGCAAGTTCTTGCTTGCGAGCAGAAGTTTGAGGAATACTGTAAGAGTAAGTACTGTCTGCTATGAGTGTCATAGAACTATAGTGTGTCTGATAGGTACCACTGTTGTCTTCTTAATCTACTGTGAAACAATGTATATGTTTCAGTTAGAGAAGTGAGGATGCCAGGTAAATTTATAGAGAAGCGACCATGTCTGTCTTCAGGAATATAGTCTATGCACATCTGTAATTAATCTCAAACAAGGTTAAGTTCTACCTCAGGTTGGCCATAGATGCGATACGATTCCTGAGGAGTAAATTAGAATTTTTGCCCTTTTCGCAATCTTAAATAGAGGAATATTTAGCTCTGCTGTTATCAGATAGAAATACGGTCTTTGCAGCCAAAACACCAATAGTTCTGTCACCATGTATGCAACAATTAGGATCCTCATTCGAAAATTACAAATACATTACTCATTCATGTTGATTCCAGATGAACAATCAATGACAATCAAAGAAGAAGCAACATATTCTTATGATAGTGGTAAGTAATCATTTGTTTTTTTTACATTGAGTTTTATTACTTATACTCCTAGTCTTCTAATGTAATTTTCTATATATGAAATGTAATTATGACTTTAGGAACTGTCAATGTGATTTCTGAGATTTGTGGGACTTTAGACACCAAATTGACAGTTACTAATCTCAAAATTACATATTCCTTTTAGAAATTAAGGTAAGAGGCTGTCAATTCAGTCTTTGAAATTTGTGGGCAGACTTTATACATTATTTTGAAAATTGCTAATGTCGAAATTAGTTTTGTATGTAAAAATTGACATTAGAAGCTGTCAATTCAGTTTGTCAGATTTGTGGATGGACTTTAGACATTAAATTAACAGTTGCTAACATCCAAATTAGATTTTATGTAATAAAAGTTGGCATTAGAGGCTGTAACTTCTTGTACAAATAAAATAATATTGATAATGTAGCTATAGATACTCCACTATGCTGGTCCAATGTGGATTGGTGGAGAAATAGGTTCATGGCCAACCCATGTTGGATGTTTTTCAAACTGTCCACAAAGCCAAAGGTAACAAAGCAAAGCCAACAAGGCTTAACGACTTTATATACATATTTTAAATAGGAAACCTTTATATTAATATCTCGTGCCTTACTCACTGCCACTCAAAGTAGAAGTACTGTGTTCTGGTTTAAACTTTACCTGAAATGAAACAGAAAGGGTGTGTATAGTGGTAAATATTATATATAAGAAAATCTAAATCGATTTATTCATGCATTTCAGATGATGCCAAATTTGATGTGGACACAGGGTTAGATGGTGCAAACAATGATGGTGAGTGAAGAAAAGAAATGGCTGCAACTTGCTTCATGTCCCATAGTTGGGCACGGTACTTCCCCCACAACCGACCTCAGTATGGTGGCCCGGATCATACTCCATCACATTGCTCTAAAGGGGATTGGTAGAGAAGAAAGGATATCATCATCATCAACCTATCCCACTGTTAGGCACATGTGTTCTCTCAGAATGAGAGTTAGGACATAGATCAGTGCACTGGCCAAGTGCAGATTGGTAGACTTTACACACCTTAGAGAAGTTTACAAGGAACTCTCAGATATGTAGGTTTTAGGTGATGCGTAATTGTTAAAGCTAGTGATAATTAATTTCTGAAATTTCTGAAATCATCACCAAATTGGGTTGAAGTCCTACCCGAGTTGACCTCAGATGAGTTGCCACTTCTGAATACTAAATTGGAACGTGTTATGTAAGTGGCTCTCCTTTACCACCCTTCAAATCAGAACTCTACTGTTGGGAGGTAGAAATAGAGATACCGGTTGTTCTACCACCTTCATAACTGCTATATTTTTAACACTGTGGAAAATAGAATGTATATTAATGAAAATAATTATTAATATTACAGAAAAGAATATTATAACCAATAATATTACAGATAATAATGGAGATGAAAAATGTTATTTAGAAATAAAAGTAGATGGTAAGTTCTAATTTAAGTGGATTTGAGTGATGAATTCTCTGTAAATCAATTAATTGTTTATTAATAGAGCAAATAACTTAAGTGATGAGCTTATATATGAGTGCTGAGCTTATGTTTATGTGTGAGTGGCATCTTATGCTCCATATTTTAAAATCAACATAGACAAAGTTGAGGGTATAGTTAGTTTTTATTTATTTAATCATTTATTGTTTAATTAGTTAATTCGTTTATTCATTTGTTCATTTATTCGTTAATTAGTTTATTCGTTTCATTTATTATTTTATTCATTTATGCATTTATTCATGTATTATGTTGCATCAATGTAAATACCATAGGGATAAACATCAATGGGAAAAAACAAGATAACAAAAAATCGATAAAAAAAACATTACATATTATCATAAAACAATTAAGTTAATATATTACATGTGTTATTTTTAATCTCATGCATGCATTGTGAGAAAATATCTTTGGTAGGATGGAGCTTGCAACCCTCTCATTCG
>DWKL01003647.1:0-11302 GCA_018249415.1 Phareas burnsi
GTCGCCTCGCTATATGTCTACCTGGCAACCGCACCTCTCCAACCGAAACACAACAACTGCTTCACGGCGGATTATGAGGGCGGCGGTACCTCCCCAGACGAACGATTGTTCTACCAAAACTATGTACTGTAACAATGGATGTACTGTTCCAGCACCTAGGCTTTTAGACTAGGTTTAAGTAAACAAAAGATTTTTCTGTCGCTAGCTGCTCTACATGAGACAGATCCCACATTTTCCTGTTCTTTGTGTTGTCCTGTTCAGGAAATTAGCATTTACTCGATGCGAGTATACGTGCCTAAGTTCACGATCAATGTTATTATTTACTAGTTTTCGTTCAATGCATCTTGGGCCAGACGCGAATACGACAAACGCCATTGTTTATTTTCCTGTTTATTAGATCGATCTGATATATTTGTTTCATTGTGTATGGATCTCTGAATGTATGTACTCTGCCAAGATTACGTGGTTTATATAAGAACTGACGTAGGTATTAATATAGCTCGCTGTGACAAGCCGTCTTTGAATAGCAATCCTTAAGAACAAAGAAGACTAATTCACATTTAAAATAGTTGTTCAAATCTTAATAATCGGATAGGTGGTATAACTATAGTTCGTCAGGGGAAGTGCCACTGCCGCCCTTATGATCTGCTGTGATACAATTTTTGTGTTTCGGTTGGAGAAGTGCGGTTGTCGGGCACACTTACAGAAAGGAGATCATCTTAGTCCTCAGAAGTTTACTGAATTGACGACGCATTTACTGAACGACCTCAGATAGACCTTTATTTCTGTTTGAGGTTAAATATAAGTGTCTATGAGCTGCAGTGACCACTTAACATCAAGTGGCCAGTACGCCCGTTTGGTACCGTTCAAACAAAAAAAAAAATTTTTATGGGATATGTGTACTGTAACATCATACTAATTTTATTCACAACGTAATAAAAAAAATTGTTGATGACATCATATTAACAAGTAAAAGTCCTAACAAGATCTGTTTAGTATTGTACCATAATGATTTCGTTTTTGAACGTCAAATCAAATATAAGACTTGGAAATATCTGTAAGCTATGGAGAAAAAACCATGGAGAAGAAAAGATAGCTATGAGAAAAATATAAAGGGATTTATAATAAATGACTGTTAATTATAGGCATCTATGGGTTACAACGATCGCTTACCAGAAGATGAATTTGATGAATTTACGCTCCTTCTAGAACTTAACAGATCAAGATTGCTCCAGAACTCACTTATTTTTGTGAGCTCAATACCTGGTACTCATATCGAATCATTATCATCATCAACCACTTATTCCACGTTCCACTTCTGTGTACGGATCATCTTTCTGAATGAGAAAGAAAAGATAATAATCCATTACTCTGGTCATGTGTAGAATGGTAGAGTTCACGTCCCTTCAAGAAAATTATAGCTAAATCTTAGGCATGCAGGTTTCCTCACGATATTCTCCTTCACCGTTAAAGAAAATTATAAATTTTTAAAACGCGCATAACTTTGACGGACAGTAATAGCCTAATGATATGAATTTCATCCTTTGACACGGGGAGTCTAGAGTTTAAGTCCTAAACACACACTTTTTTACTGCCCACGCTTGGGATATAATTATGTTGTAGATTGTCGCGCCAGATGAGAAATTGAGAGAAGATGACGTTGTGAAATATGACATCTATAAAAAGGATGCATTTAGATGGAACATACTCTACCTGCATATGCTGGTACTGTGTGGACTGGTGGAGTGGATATTTTGAAATCGCTCACAAAGCCTTGGACAAGATATAACGAATGCTATCTAATAATAATTAATTTGTACTCAAAAGCACAGAAACGCTAATAAAAATTTAGCTTTTAGCAGTCACCCATCCAACTGTTGACCACGCTCAACATTGCTTAACTTTGTATAATAAACATTAAGAAGATTAAGGACAGGTAATTAAAATGGAGAATAAAAATAGCATAGAGTCCAAATTAATTGAGCGTGATAGTAAAATTGATGTTTTATGCCATCTTCAATTTATTTTTATTTTCATTATAACGGTAAAGTCATTGGAATTGGCCTTAAAAAAATCGTCACGTATGCCAAATTTATTTGACGATCCTTTTTGGTCAAAATCAAGACAATTGCAGATCGCAACTAAAGCACCTCCTTATGGAACGATGTCGTATTACTAATGTAACTTTATTCAAAATATTTGATTAAATGTACGGTATTTTTCCGTTTGGTATTAAAGTTAAAGTTTTCTTAGGTAGTAGTATAGGTGGTAGAACGATAGTTCATTCTGAAAGGTACCAGCGGCGCGCTCAGAATCCGCCGTGAAGCAATTCTTGTGTTTCAGTTGGAGAGGTGTGGTTGTTAGGTACACTTAGATTGAGGCGACTATTTTAGTTCTCGGAAGTATTATCTTCGTACGACCTCAGATAGAATTGCAGTCCTGTTGGAAGTTATTATGTCAGTGTCCATGGATTGCAGCGACAACTTAACATCTGGCGAGCTGGACCCTCGGTTGCTACTCTTCTAACATACAAAAAAATGCTGTGCATCTATAGTTATCATTGCCACTCATGGATAGCTGTCATCACACAACTCTAAATACAATTGAAATCATATCTGAGGTCGCTTACAGATGCGTTGGTAATGCAAGCAGAAAACTAAGATAACTTCTCTGATTCCATTACTAAAAAATATGAATCATCGGCTCTTGACGTCCAGTTATGACGCATCCACGCACCAAACATGAACGATTATATCATCGACTCGTGTCGTCAAGAACCCACAGCAGTTTATGGACATCGGGTTTTACTCTCGATACACACGCATCAGCGTCGGGAATACCTGGGTGATAGACGAAATAAAAAAAAAAGAATCCTAATTATTTATATAGGTACAGGTAAATATAATTAAAGTTTGTTTCGAACAAACGAGTTTGCAGCACAAACGCAAAAACGCAGTGGTCACTATCGGCCGCGTATATGTGTATTAGACAAATGTTGAAAAGTGGTGGAACGGTTCGTCCGAGGAGCCATTGTCGCCCTTATAATCCGCCCTAAATTCTTGTTTCGGTTGGAGAAGTGCGGTTGCCAGGTGTATTTAAACCGAGGAGACGATCTCAGTCCTCAGGAGTAATAACGTACCCACGTAAGATCTCAAATACGACTTTATATTTGTTTAAGATTAAATGTGCTCACTTAGGTTCCACCACCTATTAAATCCTATATATTTGGAGTCTACTTGGTATATTCGTCTATAACCTGGACGGAAGCTTTGTGGTTGACGCGTCGCAACATTTTTAATTTATGACTTCATTGGTACTACATTGGTTAAGATGCGCGTGGCGTCTCCCGAATTTTTATTGTTCTTCGATGAAATAAATTCGTAAGACCAGCTGCAAACTCTGATGGCAGAATATAAATCCTTGCCGAGGTCGTTCTGAATTCTGTTAAAAAAAATGGAGCTTTGTAACTCCTGCGCCATAAATTGCCTTTAGACAATAGGTATTACGGAACGACCAATTAGGTAATGAATATTTCATTAATTTTTTATGCAAATTTTTGCCTATACACCTACCTACGCAGGTGTTTTCATGTCCTTCTTATTTATGCAATTGAAATTATTTAAAATTAAAACATTCGATACCTTTTGGACTATGTCGTCCATTTTAAGTGTGGCATTTGATTATAAAACCTTTTGGGTGTATGTAGATTGAAGTACACTTGTTATTTTCGTATAAATAAAAGCGTAACAAATACTGAATTTGAGTCTTATAGGATTAGATACTAGAATATTTCCTTCATAATCCGCCGTGAAGCAATTCTTATGTTTTGGTTGGAGAGGTGTGGTTGTCGGGCACTTATAAACGAGGCGACTATCTTAGTCCCCAGGAGTCGTTATACATCTACGTACAACCTCAGACAGGAATTCAGTCCAGTTTGAAATAATACGCTGATGTCCTGAGCTGCAGTACTTTTGCAGTCAGTCAGTCAGTGCAGTCACTTCACATCAGGTGGCCTACACGTTCGTTTGCTGCTCTTATATAAAAAAACAGAGTGATAAGTAGCCAATAAAAATCTTCCCAGGGATTGATCCTTATAAATGTTCTATTTTTGTAATAATTAAATTTGCATACCGGCAAAAAAATGTTGACGCGTGTACGCACTGTACAACTTACAACGAATAGATACTGTCGTCTAGTGTGACAGTGTGTTGGTACATGATAAAAATTTCACTCTTTATGTATTTTATTGTCCCTAACGTGCCTAAAGAAGTGAAACTTCAAAACAAGCTATGAATGTTTTGGTACAAGTTGGCGTAAAAATAACTAGAATGGTTATCAAGGACCGAACTTTGTAAAGGCAAGACAAGTATAATTATTGTGTCAGTATAGAAAAAGGCAAATGACGGGAACATATTTTTTCTACATCCAACCTAGAGGCGACATGTAATGATAATAATATCATCATCCTCATCGACTAATTACAGTCCCACTTTTGGATATGGGTTTCTTCTCAGAATGAGAAGGGTTAGGTCATAATCAACAACGCAGGCCAAGTGCGGATTAGTTAATTTCACACGCTTTTGAGTACTTTACAGAAAACTCTCAGATGTGTAGGTTTCCTTACTATGTTTTCATTTACATACATATATTTTTGCACGTAGGTAATATTTGTTAATAGCTGATATTGAACTAAAAATAATCTGTTTTAGGAACAGACATTTATTATTTTAAAATTTTGAACACATTTTAATTTATGATTATTATCTATTGAAATTTGAATCATTTATACATTACACATTCAAATATTGTAGAGGACAGGAAATAGACAAAATCTGTATCAAATCAGAACTACAATCAGATATTTGTATGCTGCACAATCGGCCGGGGTGTCTGTCGTGTTGTGAGGTCTTGATTAATATTATAAATACAAGCGTCTATTGACATCTGTGTTTTGTTTATGTATCTATAGAAAAAAAATAACATCGGCGATTTCTATGTTACTGCGGTTTTTTTATGTGAGAAAAGTAACAAACTAGCATATCGGTCACCTGATGTTAAATGGTCAATGCAGCCCATGGACACCCACATCTAACCTCAATTAGGACTGACGTCCTATCCGAAGTGTACGTAGATGCATCAGTACTCCTAACGATTGAGTTGGTCGCCTTGCTATATGTGTACCCGACAACCACATCTCTTCAACCGTAACACAAGAATTGCTTCGCGTCCAATTGTGACGGCAGCGGTGATACATCCCTGGTCGAACCACCGTTCTACCATCTGTTGCACTATTATTTTTAAAGGTAATTTGAATTTGGAGACAGGTATTTATTTTTAATGGTCCAAATCAGATTATAAGTGGTCAAAGACTCAATACCTGATTTGGACAATCCTTTGTTGGTTCTATTATATGAAAATCTATCTACAATTGCTACTTACTGTGTTTCGTGCTATTATATACGCTATTAAGAAAAAATTAATGCCAATAATATATGTCGTAAAAAATTATTACAAGGAATTTATTCCAATCCGGGAGTGGATTAAAAAAATATATCCTGACTGTCAATTTTGTTAGAATGCCATGCTTCGTCTATTACGGTCCAGGGCTCGAATTTTATGGCGCGTAATAGACATGAACCATTATTTCTCTCTTCGGTGACGGGAAACATTGTAAGGAAATCTACGTGCCTGAGAGTTCTCTATAATATCCTCAAAGATGTGCGATAATACATATGTGAAGTTTGCAATCGGCCCTTGTTTAGCGTAATGGACTGTGATCTAAGTTCTTACTCTAGGACCCGTCTCCAACAGAGTGTAAAAGATCAATGCTTGATTTATATCAAAAATTAATACTAATTCTGTAGTTTACGTGAACGAAGTTGGGACCATAAGCTACTGATGACATAATAAATTGCTTTATTTACGGAAGCAAACGCTATTGTAATTCTACGCTCTTTCAATGATTTAAACTAAGATGGATGGTATGGCGCTATATTTTGGACGCTACCAAGGGTTACGCGTCGTTCTGTGATTTGTGGCAAGGTCGCACTGAATTGTTGAATTAATCGTTGGTTATTTTGTTTCCTGTACTTAAAACTACTGTACTGTACTGAAGTTATTATAGTACCTTGGGAATAACCATCTGGTGGTAGAATTACCGTTCGTTCGGGGAGGTACCACCGACGTTCTAATAAACCGCCATAAAGCAGTTCGTGTTTCAGTTGGAGAAGTTGGTGTGGTTACCGGGTACACTTACAGCAAGGCAACCATCTTAGTCCTCAGAAGTAGTGACGCGGCTACGTACGACCTTAGATAGGATTTCAGGCCTGTTTAAGTTTAAATGTGGTTATCCATGGGCTGCAGTGATCGCTTAACATCAGGTGGTCTACACGCTTTTTTGCTACTCTTTTAAAAAAAAGGTCTTGAATTCCTGAGCTAGGTTTCTTCCGATCCTCTGGAGGTTAACTGAATCCAACAAGACGACGACCTACCTCCCAAAACGCGCCATATATCACCGGCGCCGTTGATCCGATGAGAATTGCCACCAGCTAGAGAGAAACACCTTTTTAGCTGGGCTAGGCCCATAGCCTATTCACTGGAGGCAATAGGGCTACAAGCCACAGAATCCAGGATGACTATTCTCGTCTCTAGTAATTATTCCACAACTAACAAATAACTTTGATTTACGTATCTATTCTTGTACCTCGTTCTGCAGGAAAAAGGTCAGTTTTGTTTTCACTTTAATTAATATTTAACTTCAAGTCATCAGCATCGCCCAGAATGCGGTAAAGCTGTTTAAAACATCGATATTATTCTAAACATATTTTGATTATGCAGAGATACAGCTCAACGATAGCGGTCGTTTGTTAGTCACAATATATTCATCATTTCAGTCAGTTCATCCAAGATACTCCTTTTGAAGGGAGATACCTGTATTTTAATTAGAGGTCCCTTAACCTAGAGAACGTACGGGACGTCTAACGAGCCTGTAACGACAGGCTGTAAGTAGTTAAAATTCCACATAATTCAATTCCTCCCACAGGAGAGCGGGTAGTTTTGGAGGATTTCCCCCTGTAACCAAAAATAGTATCCCTAATATTAAATAATCACTGCAGTCTCCAATGATAGTAAATGTGGTTATTTACTTTTAATACGAACTGTGTGACAAGATTCCTACATGTGGTCGTTCACCAGCCAACTATATCGATCGATTACTTCATTATTGTTTTCAAGAGAGCAATGTCCCCGTAATTGGCTTAAAATTTTCGATTGGAAAACCAAATAGTGGTTATTCTATCACCAATTTGAATGTACGTGACTTTGGTGTTGGTCGTAAAATCTATAACAAAGTGATTCGGCAAGATCGGCCGACTTATCCGTAGAATGGAGGGAGATTGCGCGAAAAATGTACATTACAACAAATCAATGACAGCTCTCGCATGAAAATCGCGTGATGGGTTCCGAGAAGCTGTGGCCACAGAACATGGGACCGTACAGTAGGGGAATTGGTGCCGCCGTTCTATATATTAGATACATAGACATACGCAGGTGCTCTTTTTCGATCAATTGTTTAGAAAAAAAAGGATTTTTTTATGTACGAAGTGTACCAAATGAGCATGCAAGCCACCTGATGTTAAGTGGCCACTGAAGCCCACGGACACCCACATCTAACCTCAAATAAGACTGAAGTCCTACCTGAGCCAGATGCGTTACTACTCTTAAGGGCAAAAATAGTGGCCTCGCTTACAAGTGTTTCCGACAACCGCACCTCTCCAACCGTAACAAAGGAGTTGCTCCACGCGGGAATATAAGTGTGACAGTGGTACCTCCCCGGTCGAACTATAATTCTACCATTTATTTATTTCTTACTGAATTATGTTTATAGGATTATAGTGATAATTTAACGTTAGAGGTATTCCACACCCAATTGTTCTGATATACTTTTAAACAGTTTCAATATCTCAGTAAGATTATGGATTGATGATGATGACAAAACAAATTATCTGGCATAATGCTGGATACCATTATGCCAGATAATTTGTTTCTTGTCTTTATGCCTTACTGTATCCTTCTATGGACTATGCGTTAACCGTATTCCGCGCATACGCACGGTATAAGTAATCGTTGATGGTGCGCGCGCGCCTCTAACGGAGCGGCTGCTCCAGCCTGCCACTGATTGTATTCAAATATGCTCTATTCTGGACATTTGTACAGCATGCTCTGTATAGTAATTCTCCACTAAAAATTTAATTAAAATAAGTATTTAGGAAAATAAATTACAAAATGTCCCTTAAATGCTATGTTCTCATCAATCAACCAAATGACTCAAGTGACTTGCTGCTTACTGCTCTTTGCTGCATACTGTTCGATCCAACTGTACTAACATGGCTGAAACACCTATTTAAGTACATTTGGCAATCAAACGACAACATCTTTCGATCCTGTGAAGTCCTTTTGCCTAGTTTTCTCATTCGTTCTTTTTCATTTATAAAACTTATTTTATATTTCTGACGGCGCTGTCAATCCCTTATTTCCTTTAAACATTAAGTTAAGGCACCAGGCAAGAAGTCTGGTGCCTTGACACGATGCTTGTTATTATTGTGAAATGCTATTCGTTGCATAGTATATATGTGTATCTATCTATAATATTGTATGTTTGTTCTATTTATTATTAGTCCTGTACTCACAGTGCCTACTATAACGATTTAGTTTGCAATGCATCCATGCATTTCTATATGCTTATTCGCCCCCCAAAGGTCGTCTGGCAGAGATCGCTGTTCTACCGATAAGATTCTTTGTGTAAATTCGCGTTATTATGTGTTTCTTATTGTCTTGTTCTTTTGGTGTGCAGAATCTAGAGTATTGTTAGTCGAACAGTGGTTGAAATTCTACCGTAATTTATTACATTTTTAAGTTTCAATGTTTTTGAGATTGTTTTGTTACGTTTTATTTTATTTACTGTATTTATTACACATATTATGTATTGACTTTAGCTTTTTTGCTCTCTGTACTAAATCCTGTATCCCGTGCGCGCTATACGCTTAAAAGGGGGTAAATAGTTTTCGCTTCACGTCTTAATATATAGTTGTATTGCATAGTATGTTCTGGTTCGAATTTTGCAACATATTCCTCGGGGCTCAGTAGTCACAACAGGGGGGAAGGCAAATGAGTTTGAGGTCCATCTAAATTTGGCACTGCCGCTCAGAGATGTTTGTTGTTCGGCGTTGCTCCTCCTGACTATCATGAAGAAGTGAATCTGCTTTACCATATCCTTAAAACCAGAAAACAGGTTCGCTACATTGCCACTATAAATCAAAAAAAAGTGCAGCGGTCATCGAATGTATCCGATATATAAGTGTTATTTTTTAAAATAAGTACCATAATGTTTCCATTGGATATTTTATGATCATATTCATAAAATATTTGAAAATGACACTATGGTCGGTCCGTCGGTCACTAAATTATCGGTCCTATAAAAGAAGGGTTTATCTTTTATATGACTCATAATTATATCTAATTGTAGAAAGGTCCTGGAATAGTGACCGCGTTCATTTAAAACGAGCATAGGTCACCTTCCAACGAGTCGGACTGATAACTTACAGAAGAAAGGTGAAATATGCTATAGCTGAGAAATAAGTACAATAGAATAATATTTTATGCAAAATAACGTGTAAACGAAAAATTCCATATCTCAAAAATAGCACTACATATCTTATTCAAACGAACTTTCGTTGAAAATGATTTCATGTTCAAGTTGAAAAGTTAAAACAGGAACGGGGACACAATTTTGAAGAATTTAGAAACACATATTTCATTAGCAATTGACTTATGTAAAAAACCTCTAACCATTTTAAAGACCTGTCGAAGATACTCCGCAGGCTTATGTCATCTGAAATAATGTTTTTCGTTACTTTGTCACATGCATGGAGTGGGACTTCAAATTTTTTTTCGTTATATTTCGTTTCATAGACAACACCTACGTTCCAAATTTAACCTACGTAGCGTCACAAGTCTCCCAATAAAATGACTGACAGGAACAGAAGACAGACGAACATGTCGAAATAATAAGGGTTCCGTTTTTGCGACGGAACCCTTAAAGCCATATTCTGCTCTGCACATTCGAAATGCCGTTTATATTTATTTGATGGAGTTATTTGTAGCGCGGTATGCAAATAACACAGCCTGTATGTAAAACGCGCGGCGAACGTTATGCGCGACGCGTGCGCGTCTCATTGCCATGTCCAGCCGCGTCCCGCTCTATGAATACTATTATCGGGTTTAGCGCTTTTTTAATCTATCATACAAGCCGATTTTAAAATTCCTCGTGGGGTCCGTCTTTTACATTACGCCTAGATAGGCAGTACAAGTTGATGTCTATACAAATAAATAACATTGGAATGGCGGTCCCGCGTGGCGCAGCGGTTACGGCTACTGTTCAGGTCTGCACGCAAAGGGTTCAGGGTTTGATTCCACCGCGCAAGATCTAAATGTCGAATTTAGATTTCTGTTCTGCGTCTGGGTGTTTGTGTACTTGTCTATGTAGATGTAGACAGGCACCCACAGACAGACAGGCTATGGCACCCACTACATGTAGGTCTCTGAGACTTATATTTATAAAGAAGTAATTACTTGTTGCTTTGTACTTTCTTGATAAAGTCATCACTGTCACATGATAAAGTCGTCATTGATTTGATTTGATTTTTTTTTATTTGACAGCGCTAACTTCAAGCCATTATTGTACTATAAAATAAAAATGGTTCCTTAAGTAGCGATTTTTACTCAAGTACTCAGTTTTACTTCTTTATAGATACGAGCATGAGTGTAGAAAGCGATAAATGTTTGTATATGTAAATGTTGTAAAGCGTTGTTTAAAAATGTCTGAAAATAACCGATTTTGATGAAAACTTCGTGAAATATTTAAGGACTTTACCGCGAAAATCTTTGTTATCTATTTAAAATGTAATATATAGATAAAACAATATTATACACCAATAAAACGATTACATTTACATGAAGGAACAGCTTAAAATATCAATAAACGAAGATGAAAATTTCTTCGTTACTATGCGTAACAATAGGTTATTAATACGGTAAAAACGTATTAATACGGCGAAATGTTTATCGTAACAATCGATCTTTACAAACGACAAGGCGACTTTGTGCTCCTTGAGTTTATTTCATCGCAATTTACTCAATCACAAAAATCACGTTTAAGTTGTGAAGGTGTTACAAAAATATCAATGGGCGGTCCGTTTATTTCCAAGTCTAAACAGAATAAGAGTTTTACTGGAAGACACATCAC